>JAVLVB010000979.1:1695532-1734969 GCA_032876305.1 Orestias chungarensis
AAACACTACTGCTTTGGAGAAAAAGCATACAAATCTTCAATCAAAAACTATATATGGAAATAAAACTGAAAACAACTGCAGGTAATTATGGGGTAATTTAGAAAGGAAATTTGTTAGAGGCTTCAAAAGAGCTATGACTAGGACAGATATTCACATTCTAGCTGAAAACTGTCCTAAATATTAGCTACAAATAATATTTAGCTGAGAAAAGTGAGATTCTCAGATGCTTTGTATCTGACGAATGAGTAATTTGACAAAAAACAAATCTTTTACATTTTAATTACAGAAAGGGTAATTAAATGCAGTGAAGTTTGTGGTTGCCATGTGATGAGGAATAACCTATATTCTTATTAAGAGCTTTATGTTTGACAAAATACCAAAGAAAAAAGAAGGTGCTCACCTTAAAGAAATGTTTTCCATGATTGGTTTGAAGACTGTCAGATTGAGGTTTGTTCTTGCTGTAAAGGGCATACAAAGCAAAGCTGTCTCTCTGAAATGAAAGGAACAAACATTATTAATTGTCACCTTGTTTGAAAAATATTTCAGACTGTAAAATGGTAACAATGCAGATATGAACAAGAGGTAATGGTTTTATGAGCCATATATTACCATCCTGTTAAGGAAACAAAACACTGGGGCTATTAATGGAACTATTTATGAACAATTATCTTTATCTAAGGTCAGAATTTGAAGTTGTGACTCTACACAAAATCAAATCTGCCAAACTAGCGGCTCAAATAGAAGATTCAAAATCTTGTTTAGGCTCATAACAGGAAGGGTTTTAGCAGCACAAAAGGAGGAAACAACAATGTAATTTTGGAAACTCACATGACGTAAAAAGCAGCGCCCTACTCTGAAGGGCTCCTTCATGCAGTTCTCCAGTTCATCCAAAAAATAGTGACGGTGAAAATCATGTAGCTTTTCCAAATTCCCAAAAATGCTGCCCCGCTGGCCCCGGAGGTCCTGAGGGACGTCGGCTCTCTCCAGCTCAGGAAAGTAGTGCTCTCTAACATAACCCAGAGCTTTGACATATTCTCGCTCTGTGGACAGTAGTTCCTCCAAGATCTTCTGGACTTTCCTGCTCCAAGAGTCGGAAATGAAAAATGCAAAGTTACTCTGCCTTGTTTTCATTGATCATGTGTACATTGTATTTTATGTGAACCCGTGCTTTTCACTTTTATATCTAAGTCTGAAAACACACATTTTCATACACTGACAAATAACATTTTTTTCTTATTTTCTAATATATTATAAGACTTTACCTGTTTAAATTCATTTAAAATAAACCAAATCATGTTTGCTCATTAAATAAGATAGTTAGAAAAGATTTTAAACTAAGATGTTTAACTACAATTATTTTGTATTTGGTAGAATTCAATTTCATGATAGCCACTCCAAAACATTGGCTTTATTGTCCTAAAGCCACTTTCCTTCTCAGTTTGTCAGGCTGTTTAGGGTCATTTTCCAACTAAAACTCATATTTGCATCCATATTTTTAACATCTTGGCTGATTTCCTGAGATGTTGCCTCATGATTTTCACCTGATGTAATTTTCATCATGATACCACCTCCTTCAGCAACTCACTCGCTCGCCATGGTGACGCCACCCAGCCACAGCACCAGTTTAGTTGATATAAAACATTGACACAAACTATAAGAAGTTCTTATTTCTTGTGAATAAAATGCCACAGGTAGTGTAAATAAAATATTCTGACTAGTTCATATATTTTCAAAAGCTTGAGGGAGGCATTTTCCGTTTTTGTAAAGCGACAGTGCTTGTTGATACAGACATACTTTAAATTTAAGATGATATTCTTAGATTTGCAAACTTCACTCTTTCTTTCCAAACAATAGTTATGCAAAAAAAAAAATAGTTTCTCTTTCAGCAGATCACAGAAGCAACCCAGGGGAAAAAAATCATGTCTTTGAACAATTTGAACAGTTTCAACAGAAGAAGCCTTCTGGCATGTAGTTTAGGTTTTTTTGTTGTTTTTTTTCTCTCCTGGCATTTAGTAATTGAATCCAGATATGAACCAGACATGTTTGAAATAAATCTTTAGCTTTGCCTCCAAATGAAATGCTTAAAAAGCCACAACAGTAATCTCGGACTATCCCAAAATCTCTAAAAATGTAGTAATCTGAGTCAGACAATCTTGTCAGACAATGCAAAAGAAAAGTGACAGGCGTTTTGTACAGTAAACATTCTATTTCATCTGTATACAGTCATATTGAATGAATTAGAACACAGTCTTGGGCAAATTTGTTTCTCAGTTTAGAGGTACATTTTAAAAATAACTTCTTTTCATAAATATTTCATTATTTTTTTTTTTTATTAGTCTGATGAAACACTTTATTCTTAAAACTGTGTTTTCAATACCTGCATTTTCCAAAGCGCTTCAAAACAAATTCAGTCATTTAGGTATTTATTTCACACATTCACAAGCTGATAGTGATAAACTACTAGTGACAAATGCGAGGTCTCGTGTGCACAGGTGCCGCTAAGCCCTCTGACTGCCACCAGCAGGCAAGACGGGTAAAGCATCCTGTCCAAGGGCACAACAAAGGAGACAGACAGAGCTGGGATTTGAACCGGCAGCCTATTGGTTACAGGACAAGCTCCTGTAAAAATAAGTTTATAGAATGAGTTTGTTTGTTGAATTGAGTTACTGAAACGAATTCACTTTTATATGATATTCTACTGACTGCACATTATTACATTTAATTAGGGATGCAGCGATACCACTTTTTTCCAAAATGAGTAGTGTACGTGTACTTGCATTTGAGTACTCACCGATACCGATACCGAGTACTTACGCCACTACACATATAGTTACTTTGGATCTTTTATTTTCCGCAGATATTGTTATTTGAACAACATTCCCTATTATGTGCGAACATACAGTACAAACACAAATTTAACAAATTTGTCAAATGCTGAAATGCTTTTTTGCGGTCCTGAGGACAGCGACTCAGTGTGGCGTGGTTTTTGTGCCGCCAGGTTTGCAGGCGGCAGTCTGGGGGTGCAATGGTTGTGTGTGTGTGTGTGTGTGTGTGTGTGTGTGTGTGTGTGTGTGTGTGTGTGTGTGTGTGAATCTCAGGCGCGCTCGCTCATTGGTTCCTCGGGAGCGCGCTCAACTCAGACAAACTGCTCGCGACCTGCGTGAAGCTGACACCCCACCCACGTCAAAGAAATCCAGCAAATAGTGAGTGGTTAGTGCTCCGTTTGCGCAGGTTTGTGCCGTTAAAATTGTCGTTTGTGCTGCTTTGGTTTCTGAGATATTACAAATGATTTTTTAGGTCATCCAGAGTTCACCATCCCCACATCTAGCTCCAAAACAAACCAAAGTGGGCTACTTCGTTAGTGCTCCGTTTGTGCTGGTTTGTGCCATTAAAATTGACATAAACAAAAGCAGCACGCTTTTGTTTATGAGAATTTATGAAAAATAATTTCGGACGATGACGTCACCATCCCCCCATTTATCTCCAAATCAAACCAAAACTTTCTGAATAAGAGTTACAATTCACATTTTAGCACTGGATATACACCTCAGATGTATTAGTGGCAGCAGCAGCAACCAATCAGGCTTGCCAATCAGAAGAGATATTGTCTGGTTGCAATTAAGAGGACAAAGGCGATGAGGTTTCTGATCATTTTCTTCACCTGAAAACTGTAAATGTACCAAACATGTTCAGTTCCACTGTTCAGCTGAGGATTTTAAAGTTGTTATTAAATTCATAGGTGGAACTTTTAGATGCAAGTGTTTACAGGTGTTCACAAATGAAATCCTTCACAGTCGGTTGGAAACATCTTTAAATAAATGGAATTGTCATGTTAGGGTTAAGAGCTTGATTCCAGGCTCTTTTTCCTGACATGATGCCTTCTCACCTTGAACTTCAGCTTGTTCAAAATCTTCATCAGCTGTTTTTCTAATTTTCTGGGGTAACTTTTCATCCTCAGTTTCCCTGTCTTTTCTTTTGAACAAAGATGTTATTTTTCTCGGCATTGTGGTCAAGTTTTGATTTTGTCTAAATGAAAATTTGGAAAGTTCTGTTGTTTTTGCGGTAATATCTAAACCTGTAGACGAGTGTTTTACTGTTCGTCCTGTCCCAAAGAAAGCGGCGTTGTTTTATGTCTGTGCACCACCTGTGTAAAACCTTTCAGTCCATTCAATCGAACGCACCAATCTCCTTGACAACCGCTCTGTTTCTGCGCTCTCGTGTAGTGCAAGTGAAATTTCTCATTTACAGCATTCTGGTACTGCGTACCGGCACACAATCTTTTAGTGGTACGGAGCACCAGACCGTACCGGCCTACTTTCAACCCCGGTGAGGAGTGAAGGCTTTCACCAACAATACCCAGAGAAAAGTCACTCACAGCTTCCTGTGGTACAGCAGCACCTGTACCAAGCCATTCTGTCAGCCTGTTGCAATTGAATTAATGTTGTGTCTCTCTGATAGCATCTGTACAACTGGAACTGAGCAGCAGTCAGAACACCCTGATAGAGAAAGATGTGGCCAGATGTACCATTTCGTCTCACCAGTCTTCTCACAACTGAGCCAGTTGCATCAAAGCAAACTACTGAGGAACCTTTTTTGGACAATGCTTTGTAAACATGTAGCTGTTTGACTCCAATAGTGACAGAAAAACTTGTCCAGATCTTGTTTTCCAGTAGCTGACTTAACTCTGTCAAAACAGTAGCAGCATGAGTGGCTATTTTGCCATTTACAAAGATAGATTCTTTAAAAGTGCGGAGTACTCGAAAAAGGGAATCCCTATATATTGATGGTGGTCGACGCATCTATTTAAAGAATAAAAAGGCTTAGATTAGCATTATTCACATTATTCTGACGTATGTAAGCCACAAAACATTGATGTTTGAGCAGTGTCCATCACAGTTCAACTATTTTAAATGAGTCTTCACTGGTTAGTTAATGATGGATTGTTTTTATTTTTATTTTTTAGAATTTTCTGTTTTGATTTATTACGTACTTGTATTGTTTATTTCAACTTGATCTACCTGTTGAACTAAAAATAACTATGCAGTCTGCTCTTATACCTAAGAATCCATGACTGTAAATAAATGTAAAACCTGCAAGAAGAAGCCTTGCAGAACGTTTGTTTCAACATGTTTAAAAAGTATGGATTTAAAATGGAAGTGGATTTGCAAAACATGTCATGGGATCGGACGGGCTGATGGCTTTGCTAAACAGGGGCTTGCTTGCAGTGGCAGCAGTATTTTATTTTACACTAAAGGATTATTGGTTTACTTACCTTGGACAAACATCAAATTTCCTACCGGTTTGGAAATATGCTAGGAATGTTTTTTTATCTGAACATGTTTTAAAACTCCTTAATGAAAACTATTAGAATAAATTGGAAAGCTGTTGGGCTAATCCTGCTCCACCTTCACCAGTGAGGGTCAGTGCATGGGTGGAGCCAATACTGTTGACAACTAACGGTTCTGTTGACGTTGCCAAATAAAGCAAATTTCTTTCAAAGGAAAAAATTATTTTCATAATCTTTATTAAGAAATAATGTGAAAAACCAATACTAAAAAGGAACACATTTTACAGTAGCGGCTGATACAGAATTTTACTGCTTGCTTTGTTATATCCAGCACAGATGAAAGTCATCATCTGTGATGGTCTGAAAGAAAATATCAGTACTAAAAGCAGCACAAACAATAGTTTTAACGGCACAAACCTGCACAAATGAAGCCCCAAAAAAAAAGACCGGTTTGATTTTGAGATAAATGGGGGGGATGGATGAACTTTGAATGACCTAATAAATAATTGTTTATATCTCATAAACGAAAGCAGCACAAACAACAGTTTTAACAGCACAAACCTGCTCAAACGAAGCACTAAAAAATTAGACCACTTTGGTTTGATTTGGAGATAATTGGGGGGATGGTGACGTCATCGGCCGAAATTATTTTTCATAATTTCTCATAAACAAAAGCAGCACAAACGTCAATTTTAACGGCACAAACGGAGCACTAACGAAGTAGTCCACTTTGGTTTGTTTTGAAGCTAGATAGGGGGATGGTGAACTCTGGATGACCTAAAAAATTATTTGTAATATCTCAGAAACCAAAGCTGCACAAACGAAAATTTTAAGGGCACAAACCTGCACAAATGCAGCACTAACCACTCACTATTTGCTGGATTGTTTGACGTGCGTGGGGCGTCAGTTGCACACTGGTCTCACATGCTCATGTCGCGCTCGGCTCTGTGTCTGCACTCGCGGCTCTGCTGAAATGTTAGTATGAATCAACTTTGTGTATTTGTAAGGAATTATTTAATTGGATGAAAAAGGCCAGTCTTTGATTAGCTGGGAGCGCGGCTCATTTGCATATAATGTACAGTTGCAAGCTCAGACACAGAGCCGAGCGCGAGCGGAGTGAGCTGAGCGAGCGGGCGGTTTGTCCGAGTTGAGCGGGCGCGCATACCTGCTTTTCGTGCGCACATGCTTGCGTTTGGCGCTCCTTCAGGTTGCTCTGTGCCCGCGGACCTAGTGGCACAGAGATCACGCCATAAGGCCCACCCAGGCCCAATAGTAGCGCTGCGGGTGGTATCGATGACGTGGTAATTTTATGAGTACAAGTAGAGTACTTATGCCCGGTATCGGACCGATACCAGTGTCGGTATCGGTGCATCCCTAATTTTAATTATGTGTTTTACAGTATTCTGAAACTAAAGAAGGCATTACTTACAAAATGTTACTGTCATTGCTGTCTGTTGGAGTGAGTAATGTCTCTGAAGTCCTTAAATCTTCAGGGCTTGGGGTGGAAATGATACCGTCTTTTCCCTCTCCTTGATTACCTTCTGTTTTTGACTTACAGCTCAGGTTCTCTGGCTGCAAGCCCTCATGATGGAAAATGTGCAGCTTTTGGGTGGGCTGTAGATTGTGATCCAGGGAGTGTTTCCTGCTGCGACAGTGTTTGTGACTTAGAGGCGAAAAGCCACAGAGGCTCATCTCATATGACCCTTCGCTTAGGGAACGACCCAAAGTTTGGTGTAAAGTAAAATCCTTCTTTTCTGCAGAGCCTGTTCCACTGAGATCTGCAATGCTAGGGGTCTCCATTGGCTCGCATTTGTCCTCTATATAAATATCATCGGTTTGTGACAAAGTTGGAGTATTTTTAGAGTTTTTAGATTGTGTTTCAGGAAATTTTTTCACAATTCTGAAGTCAGCTTCCACGTTGTGCTTTAAGCATACAACTGGGCTGTTAATTCTTTGACATTTTGCAGTGTTGACGACTTCAACATGAGAGCTATTCTGTGAGCTCTGAGCCTCCCCCACTTCATTCCTTTTCCCCTCCTCCTCTTTTTCTTCGTGTTCGCCTGGAGGGTTTGCAGCTGTGGTCTGCTGGGTCTGGTTCTTATCTACGCCTTTATACTTTTTATGCATCTCCTCGAAACGCTGTTTGACTCCTTGGCTCTGGACCCAGGCTGCATTCCATTCTCTCAGCATCCCAGAGGCTTCTGGTCCCATGGTAGAGGCCCTAGCTTTCAAAGCCTGGAAGTGTTTGGTGGAAAATTCACCAGCTAATCTCTCCTTTTGTTTTTGCAGTGATTTTAGGGTCTGAATTGAACAGCATCCCTCCTTTACTTTCTCCAGAAGTTCCCTACATTCTTTAGCCCAGACATTTACCTGTAAATAAAAAAAATGTTTTACAGTAGACCAATGAAAGAAAACAGTAACAGGGGAAACTAGTGGAGATGTGTAAAGCTACAAACCTGTTCACAAAATCTGTACACATGCATGATTGACACTAAATCTTTTTGCCTTTGTTCTGCCTGCAAGATGAAGTCTTCTACATTGGATTTAAAAGTGCTGACAAGGGTCCAAAAAATCTCAGCAGCAGGACTTGAGTTGCGGGTGCCAACAATTTCTTCTGCCTCCCTGATGAGTATCAAGGCCTGCTGTTGTTTTTCCTGTGACAAATTAAACAGTGTCAAGTACTGGTATAGATTTTTCACTTTACAACCAAAGACTAATGCATTTTTATGGACCAATGCAAGGTAAAACATTGAGGGTTATAGGGATTTTCATTGGGAATGCTTTATGTGAATAAAGCAAGGCACATTACACTGACCATATAATTCCTACAATGAGATACGATAGTGGCAGCATTGGGCTGTAGAGACGAATAAGGATCTATGATATTTGTTTTTTATATTAAGATCTGAAAAATGTTACATCTGATAAACTGTGATTGTAGCATCATGTGGTCAGAATTGCTTTCCACTGAGAAGAAAACATCTATTGGAAGAAGCCCCATTTGCAGTTTGCACAATATTGCAATACCCAGCTAGCCAGCTAGTTTTGATGGATATGTGGATTCATCTAAATTCAGAGCTAAATGCAGCAAAAGATACCTGTAATCACTAATCAATGCAACAGTTATAGTTAAAAAAAAGATTTGAATAAATCACTTAATTTCTTTTTGCATAATTACATTTGCTGTTTTGTGTTTTTTCTATCACGTAGAATTTTTGTAACATACATTAAAGTTAGCGATTATACTATGACAAAATTTTAAAAGGTCAAAGGAGTGTGGATTCTTTTCAAATTTGAACTGTCTCGTAATGACGCAAGAAGTATAACCCTTTAACAACCATAAATAAGATGAAATATGACAAAAACATTTAATTACGGCTGTCTGTTAGTGTACCTTGGATTTAGTGAGAAACAAATTAAAGTCTTGCAAAGCCTTTTCCTTCCCCACCATTGTGTCATCTGTTGCGTAAGAGCTCTTCAGAATCTGTTCCCCCTCTGTGCTGAACCACAATCCCTCCTGCAAGAAATAAAGTGGTAGTGATAAAGTTCTCCCCTATAACTTTGAAAGCTGAAATATCCCTGTAACATATGGTGCATATAAAAACAGTCATTCATGAGCTAACTGACCAGAAATCCCCTTCAATGTGTTTAAGTTGCCTGTGATCTTTAATCAGTTTTTAAAAGCAAGATTTGGCAGAAAAAACAACTGGTGTTACCATGATAATTTTGGTTTCCATCTCCCTGTGTCTGAGCAGGATCTCGAGGTGTTGCAGTGACTTGTTTGATTTCATCACCAAGGTGTGGAGTTTCTCCTCCACTTGGTTGTACAGACTTGTTGCTAACTCCAAAGCATCTCTGAACAGAAATTGAAACACATACAAAAAAACAAACTAAAAATTAAATAATATCGGTTAAACATAACCAATTGTTTGTCAACACACCCTTATTTGTCTATGCCAGCGTTGAGCAAAGTTTGAATTTAAATTTAGTTTAGATTAGTTGAACTTGAAAAGGCCTGTAGTCACGTACCTATAGTCCTCAGACTGCAAAAATTTCAACTCCTCTTTTTTCATCCTTGCCAGTAATGTTCCTCCTTCATTTTGGAGAGTCACAAGTCTAGCATCTTCCAGGACCTCTTTCATTAGAACCCTTTGCTCCTGAATGCACTCTTGAACTTCCTTCAATGGCCACAAAACAAGCAGTCAAAATGTGAAAAGTAAAAAACTATTATTAGACTGTGATTAGACATGACTTACCTGGGCAGAGTCCAGCTGTTTTCCACTCTCCACTTTATTGATGGCCTTTTGCAGCAAGCTGTTGGCCCCTATCAGGTTGGCCATGAAAGGTATGTGCTTCTGAAATGAATTTAATAACAGACAGAAATGTAACTAAAAATATATAATAGAAAGATATTTTTCATCATAAGCAAATAAATACCACATTTTTATCCCTCATTGATATATATTTTGATCTTAAGAAGCCAAAGGGAAAAAATGGTTAGATTGTCCTCCAGCAGCCCAAGTCTTTATTAGATTAACTATAGAGATAGCTCAGGGTAACCTAACCCTTTAGGATGAGGTTTGAAAAAGGTAAAGCCAAGGAAAACCGTCCTGAAGGACTGAATTTCCCCCCACCAGACCAAGCCTTAGATGTTTACTCTTCCTACTTACATTCTCCTCTAAATAACTCTTCACTGACCTCTAAATAATTAAAATGCACATTAGTCATAGAATTAACTTGTGCCCTCTATTCATAACAGACAACCTAACAAAAGCATAATACAAGATTGTATTATTGTTTGGACCAATAAAGAGTTTCAGTGTTCAACACTCTATGAAAAGATCAATAACTAATTCTGGTATAATTTGTAGTGTTTCCTTGAAGCCTCGAGATACATCGCTCAAGAATAGGTGGATTTCATTTGTTTTGTTTTATTCTGTTCTGTTCACATATACCCTTGATTAACTTGAATGAACTCTTAGATTAGGTTGTTTGCCAGACAGGGAAGCTATTGGTATTTTTTTTTTTTACAAGAAACCACTTCTAAGATTTACAGAAAATGGTTTAAAAGTATAAAGCAACCAAAAGTTGTGTGAATTAAAATGGCCTGTTCGTGTCAAGTTTAAGGAGAACCGTTTGGTTTGGAAAAAAAATAATAAGGCAACTAAAAATTAAATAATTGCTGTTTTCAACTAAGATTTGTAGAATAACATAAAAGAACGCATGACATGCTAATTTTTAAATTGGATGTGCTACAACAGGATAAGATCACATCAAGAGTCTCACATCAAGAGCAAGAATGGGGATGCAGAATCTCGTCATGAACAACAATAATTCTGCAGCAGCTGTGTGATGGCATTATGTTTATTTGGACCAAAATGTCTAAATGAGGAGATGAGGAATTATTTCTTGTTACCTTGTTAAATCTAAGCCGCCCTTAAGGCATAAGAAGCTCCAATCCTGTATTAATATTTAATACCCAAATGGACTGGTGAGTGAAAATACGAAGAAGCTGGTCGAACTTTCTAGTGTATGCGATAGAACCACAGAAATGCAACCCAAAAATGAAAGTTAGAGCCAGAAGAAAATATGCGCTTGTATGTGAAATTTGCACCCACAGAAAATATTATCACAAATATGCTCTGAAGGTGACCGAAGTTACATCAAAAAGTGTGTTCAGTCAAGTAAAAATGGTTATTACAGGAGTGACATTGTTGTTTGTTTATAGGTACTTTGCAGCTATTAACAAAAATATGTGCCTTTGTCTTTACACAGTCAGCTGTTAAGTCAAACTTCCTAATTCAGTCTCTAAATCTTGTACTCCATCAAACAATCATGGCTCTCTGTAAGTGCTATCCCTCTGAAGCTGTCAGAGTAAAACTATGAATTTCTTTTTGTTTACATTTGTGTTCCCATACAAGGCGAACAGCTGCAACTTTCCTTGGTTCAAGAGAGGTTAAAGTTGTCTGTATTACAGATGCCAGCCAAACCTCTGTCAGCATGTGAATGTTTGTACTAGAAGTGTGCTCAAAATGTTTCAAGCATGATCGAAAGTGAGCGAGCAAAAGAGCTTTGTTCATAAAGAGAGACAATTTATGCACCTAAAAATAAATCATATGATGTGAAGTCCTCCGACTGAACTGTCCACATAATGGCACATCACAACCAAGTGACCTAGTTTGTAAAATTCGGGTCAATTTGTGTAGAAATGATTCCCAATATAAAGACAAAGACTGCAAAACCTTAAAAAAAAAACGAAACATCACAAAGATCAGAGAAAACTCCAGAAAATGTAAGGATAAAATAGAGTTGAAAGCAGGGCTTCATTTAAAACTAATGCTCGTCTATCTTATTTCTCACAATTCCAAATACTATCAAATCTGAGCAAGAGGAGCATTGATCAGTAGCAAAGAGCCAGACAAGGACCCTAAAGGAGGTGCAGAGATCCACAGTTCAGGTGGAATATTCTGTTGGCATGACAACTACTGTTGAGATGATTGACAAATCTGTCCTACGTACAAAATTAAAAGTATAAGATATTGCTTATCAAACAGCATGTTCGTGTTTACATAGATTTGTTTTGTAGGCTGGATTACAGGAAAACCTAATAATCATTACTTTTCAACTAATATCATTTGTTTTTAATAGCAAAAACAGTATATACATTGTATTATAAGATGTTAAAATGTTGTTCACCCTTAACACACACACAAAAATGGAACCCCAACAGGCATGTTTTGTTTGTAATTGTGACATCAAAGCATCTTAAATTACTAAGCAGTCAAGAAAGTCAACTTTTCGAGGGGAAAGTTGAAAGCTGTGCGAATAATACCTGATGGAACTGCAACCAGTCTTTGTGAGTATAGGTGAATGTTCCTCCCAGTTCAGAGGTCAGCTGAGGAACTTCCACCGTCCTGTTTAGGGCTCGTATAGAAGTAACAATATCCATCTATTGAAAAAAGCACAAGGACGAAGAAGACTTCATGTTTTATCTAAATTCAAACTTCAGAATAAACACTGACAGATCTGAAAATTGCTGCGATTTCTGACCTGCAAACCTGGCTGCTTCTCTGGCCTGTGACAACTATCCTTATCGATCAACATGATAATACTGTGAACAGCATGAAGAGCTTGCTCCTGTTGCAGGCAAACAGTCAAACACAAAACATACCAAGAGAATTTGATTTGCATTTAGAAAGTATACATGTATTGTTGAAGATATTTAAAAATCCTCAAATATTTACAATAAACTATAGGGTTATACAAAGTTAATAGCTTCATAGCACATGTTAAACAAGTCAAAATATTCTTAAGCCCTAGATCCTATATGTGCAAGGAAATCTGACTGGAACTATTAATATTCAGACAGCCTGGTGAATAAATTCATGGACTTTGCGTGTTTTAACCTGTGCCATTAGTAGTGCCTTGTAGAGGTGAAGTAGAGGCTGCTTCTTCCTGGCATTAATCACCAGAGTCATTCCCAGTTCTCGGACCTCTTTTCTATAAGAACATTGCATCACGTAAGAGCACATCAGACCTTGTTCCCTTAAACACACTTCTTTTTTTGTGAAACACAAATCCACTCTTAGCTTGAGTTACTCTGTGTCTTTCCGAAAAGATATATATGCTATTGTTATTTCACTGCTCAATCATTTAAGAGCATATACTTGATACTGATTAACGTATGTTTATTTTAATGAAGCTCCAGAATCAGATTCACTGTTTCTCTCTTTGATGATTTAGATCTATCTTGAACACGAAAAAAAAACATCCTGAATTGAAAATTATGAATCTTTTCTCAAACTTTCTTTTATTTTTGATGCATTTAAACACCACTCTTCTGTTTTAAAAAGGGCTTCTTCTTAAGTAGAAAGACTATTTTGCGTGAGCCTACATTTGACAAGGTTGCTAATTTTGGCAAGACACTGCATACCAGACTGCTGGCAGCAAGCCTGGCTGCAGCAGACTGCAGACACTGGAAGGTCAAAATAGCAAGGGAAGAGCTTTTCAAACTCAGAAGTGAACCCAATGCTAAAGAGTGATGTTGTTCAAATGCTTACTGACAACCATTTCAGGTTAACACAGGAAATGCTGGTCAAGCCTAGATGCTCGCTTTGGGATATAGACTAATAAACTGTAAATATATTTTTTGTGTAGAAAACTTATACACCAACAACCAAGCTCTACATGTGGTTGTAGAATAATGCTTTCCTTTTGTAGGAATCAAGCTAAAAATATTTCTAAATGATGTTCTGCAGCCCTCTTGTGACTAAACGTGTCATTACATTCTGGTGCAACCCAGATATGACTCTTCTGCTGAAAATGGAGGAATCAAACTACCTTCAATTCAGCTACAGATAAACAATAATTATAATAAACATGAGATTTTTTTTTTTTTACATAGCTAAAGTCCAATAAGGCATTGTCTGTTGTACCTTGGTATGGAGTGTAAGTACAGCAGCAATTCACAAATGCTCTCTGCTGACACAAGAGGGGACATCCACTCCTTCCTGTCAGCATAGACCTCGACCACCGCCCTAACATTCCTGTCTCTGCTGCCTGCAAATATAGAGTGAGAAAAAATAAACAAATTGTGTTTTGAAAAACATTTTCAGCCTAATTTATTAATTTCACAATTACATGCTTGTTAGTTCAATCCCTGGCTTAATCAGTTTGCCTGAAGAACAATCTACTATTTAATCAGTTCATCTACAGTGTTCAAGATCTTTTGGTTCATTCTTATAAATTAGTTTGTCCAACAAAAAATGTACTTTGGCTTAATATACTGGAAAAAGTCAATGTTTAACAGAATTGTCAGCAAAGATTACCTGGTAAACAAATAATGCCCAGCTCCAGTAGGCTTCTGATCTTCTTAAAGCAGGATTGTTCTGTTTGTGCAGAAGATTCCTTTTCTATCTTTATGGTTAAAAGTTTGTAACCTAGTCCATTTATGCTGGATGTACTCGAATGTGAATCTGTTGAAAACACAAACAATGTTTTTTTGTTTTTTTTAAAAAGCAGATGATTATAGAACAGAGACAGAGTTCAGAGATTAAAATAAAAAAAAATCTTCCTGTTTTCCCTTGGTATAGTACAAAGATACTGGGTAAGAGCTTTTGGCAAGCTTCAGCAACTCTGACAGCAAAACCACCCCTCAGGATGATGCTATCTCCACCATGTTTAACAACTGGTGGAGCTTTGTGTCTAAAAGCCTAACCTTGACATTGCTTTTTCCCATTGAAACCAGATTTTTTTCTTCTCCTAAAGGTATTTAGACTTTTCATGCCACCAGCTTGTAATCTCTTGAATGTGTGGATTGTGGATTAAGTGCTTCTTTCTAAAACAGCACCCTTTTAGCCCATAAAATTCAACCTGGACAGGGTAATTGATGGTCAAACACCTCTATGCGTTGACAGACTTTGTGTCTTCTGTGATAAGTTTAAACATTACAATGTATTTCCTTCCAATTGAGGACATAATTTAGGACAAATGAGTATGCCCAAACAGAGTAATGATTCCAAACATACATAGAGAGTGGAAAGGTCAGGGTAAAGTTGAGTTTCTGGAACTGTCCTTCCTCTTTATAAAGGTTTATAAATTTGTATAGGCTTTACTTAAAAGCAGGAGATATGACATAATATTAAGCACTTATGAACAGTTTTTTTAAAGACTTGTTCAATATCCAGCAATAATTTTGTTTGAAGTAAATTAAACTAGGCATTATGGGGTTAGAATTAGGTGAATACAAAATTTATAGTTTAAGGTGTCAGTATCATGCACAATTTATAGAAATAATTATACATTTATTTTCAATTTCCTAATCATTGAAAATAAAAAAAACTGTATTACATTCAGTAGTGCACCTACATTTCTGTTTTATTTTAAAGAAATTCAGCACATATTTCCAACTTTGTAAAGCCATTCTGTAAATATTTTGCATCATTCTCTGTAAAAAGCAGGTCTGTAGCCTGGCAGCAAAGTGGCTCAATAACTTTAGACAGTCCTTACTTATCTCATTTTAGGACAAACAAAGTCCTTTCAGTAGTATTTATCACTTAAACAGCTCATGACAATCTTGTCCCCAGTTAAGACCTCAGCTCGCCCCTCTCAGGGCATGCATGCACACGCAGAAGAAAAGTGTAGAGAAACTTCCTTCTTGCATGTCATTCTATCTCCCTACTTAAGACAAATGTTCAGTTTTTTTTTACTTTTTTCCCTTTTCCACCCACTTATTTCTGTTTATCTTTCCCCCTGATAAGAGTAACAATGTGAATGTGACCGTCCAACCAGTGATCTCAAGCAGCATGGGGAGATTCCCCAGATGATGATTGTACTGAAGTCTGATCATTGACTGTTGAACCCTTGTTTCGAAGAGCCTTTATGAAGCGTAACCCTCAGAGGAGCCACATTCCTTCAAACACAGCAAGGTCATGGTAGATGTTTTTACAGTCAATTCTTTGCTTGAATGCTTTGATCAATGAGAAACTCTCCATTGTAAATGAGTGCTTTGCCATATTATTAACAATGTTTGCACTTTGTGTGTGGGCCACCTTTTAAAAGGAAATCTGCAGTTAATTCATCAACAGAGAATATGTTGTCTCTCATTACCTTTCTTTAAGCCCTTTATTCTTTCCATCTTTGAAGCCTCCTGATCTCTCACTGCACTATTTTCATGCTGCATTATGGTGGTTACTATTTCAGGGCAAACATCACTGTGGCTCCTGTTGTAGATTTTGTGCAGAACAGGGCTCCCTGTGGGCGTGTCTGACAAAGCAGACACAGATCTCACTTTAACTTTGTGTTTTCCCGATGGTTTTACAGCCTCTTCTTTGTGATGTGGCTTCAAACACCCATCAAATGTTGCCAAGGACAAAACTGATCCTAGATGCTTACTAAAAGCGTGTCCTAACTTTTGGGAAATTAGTTCACTGTCACTGGGGCTAATTCCAGAGAATGGTTTTAAAATGACAGTCGATTCCTTCATTTTGTTTTCCGATTCACAGCTAGAAGGACTTTGACATCCTATGCTTTCACAACATTTATTGCTCTTCACAGAGTCTTGGCAGTGGTTAAAGACTGTGCGTAGATGGTCTCTTTGAGTTTCAAATTCCCCTCTGTCGCTTACATCCCCCTCTTCAGAGAGTCCAACCTCCTCCAAGGCACCCAGCAGGTCCAGACCTCTCTCAAAGGGGACTGGGTTATTTAGTGCTGCTACATAAGAGTCTCTATTTCTTAATTTCAAGTCTAGATCAATAAGATCCTGATCTGGCTGTCTTTGGCCCCATGGCATACAGGGCTCCTCTGGGTATTGCAGGGTTTGTCCACAGGGAGCGCTATTTCCATGTTGAATTAGTGGGGGCTGTCTCATGGGCTTGGGCAAAACTGAAAGGGGTTGAATTTGTCTATTATCTACAAAATCCTTCCCTTTAGCAATGTCAACTAGGTCTACATAATCCCCCTCTATCTCTTGATGAGTCAGACTCTCCCAGGTGTTAGGAGAAACCCAACCCACAGGTTTGTTTAGTGGTTTGTACCCTGATCTAGGCGATCGCCTTTCTCGGTCCATTTTAATAAGTTTTGAAGATGCATGCGCAGGTCTCAGAGATGCAGACATCCTGTCTTCCTGCGGAGAGTTAACTGCCTCCACTGGGAGCGTGGATGAGTTAAACTGAGAAGAAGCTGAGGTCTTCTTGGTCCAAGGTGCTGCTTCTCTGCTGGTGGACGTCGTGATAGTCTTAGGCTTATCTAAAAACTCAGGAATTGCAATTTTATCCCAGGAAAATTTGATTACGCCATGGTCTGTGCAAAGTAAACAGCGAGACAGGGGTGTCCCTTGGCGTCCTTCGTTGATGTCCTGCAGCCACTTTTCAGTGAAGAGGCAGGGGTAGGATGTCTCAGGTATGGGTGTCTCCTCAACTTCATGACATTCCCCCTCCAGAAGACTTTTAAGGACAATCCGTGCTGCTTGGTCACCAAATGGTTCCACCTGGAGATAGAAGTCCCCGGGTCGTAACAGCAGAGGGTTCACAGATGCTAACTGGATAACAGTTTTGTCATGTAGACAGAGAGGCCAGCCCTCACAGCGGAAAACCACATCAGAGTATTCAGCCTAAAAGAAAAAAATGATATTAAAGAGTGGAAGAAAGATTTTAATTCATTCAGTGATGCTTTTTATTGCTCTTAAAGATCAAGACCTACAGTTTCACATTCACATTTTTAAATCATATACATGAAACCAATAGGGATTACAATTTTAGGCACAGGCACTAAATCAGACACCTTCATGCTGCTGCTGAATCATCTCATATTTTGAAAAATTTCGCGTTTGAAGTTTAAGCTTACAAATAAATATTTTGTTGCATTCTTAAATAATAGATCATATACAGTATCTAGTACGTTTATTAGTTGTGTAGAAACAGACATATGTACAAGAAAGTATGTGAAGTTCGCTATGTAGCAAATGCAAGCACAAACATTTTGCATGGGGACCATCTGTATTATATTGTTCCTTTTTAATGTCTTTAATACTACTTCTTATGCTTAAATACTTCCCTTCTGCTGTAATTGCAATAAATCCAAACTTGTGGTTTTTGGGGGATGCATTTAGAGTCTACCATAATCTTCCAAGATGGACAAGTGTAATTAATGTATAACTATACTGTTTATTGAACTAAGAAAAAAAGTTATAAGGGCTTTGACTATAATAACACAGAATGGCGCAAGGAGTTAGTCAGGCTTTTAAAACACTGCAACAACTTTCTGCTTGTTTCAGAATGACTGCATCTCAATAAAATTTAAGGCTTTCAAAAGTTCCTTTTTAAGTAAATTTTTGTCTTTGGGTTGTGTTTGTTTTTACTTTTTAACATATGGACTAAAGTTTTCAAAATGAGGGTCAGTTATTTTTAGTAAAGCTTGTTAATGTGTTTGGACAGTCTATTGACTACATAGTTGGTAGTCTACTATATGGCTTCAGAATCCTATAAGAGAAAGTTTGTTTTTTGAGAACATTTATCTTTTAACTGCCATTAAACATATAGGATTTGTAGGTTTTAGCAGTTTTTGGGAAGACACCCAATGAAAGGAAGATAATGTATTATGTAAAAAATACAAATATATCGTTGTTACAGTTGATGATGCTTCAAACAGCACAACCGCTGCTAGCAGATGTTAAAACTTTAAACATTTCAGCTTTGTAAGTTCCTAGTTTCCTCTAAATATAGCAAACAATGTTTTGCTGAACTGTTTGATGTTATTGTTTTCATGTCAATTCTGTCATGTAGTCAATGTGTAAAGTAACCGTTTAATATCAAACAGTTTTTGTTCCATCAACTATTACATTAGATTACTTACGATTTTTAGGACACATTTTTTCTCTGTATATAAATTGATACTCAAACAAAGACACAGTTCAAATGGAGGCTTGCCAGAGGTTACACTTCCTGCGGCAACTCATGAGCAACAACCAGTCTTCCGTTGCACTGCCATTATTCACTCTGTCTTGTTTGAGTCAGCCACAAAACAGGACATCACTAGACTGCAACAAACAATCAGGTCTGCACTGAAAAAAGATTGCAATTGAGCTTCCCTTCATCCACATTTTGGATAGCTCTAGTCAGGAAACAGGTAGCTCACATATGTGCACATTCTGGAAATGATCTGTTCAAACTTTTGCTTACAGCTAAGTGGTAAAGAGCAGAGTTTAAAAAACAAACAAAAACAAAACAAACAAAAAAAAACACCACAGAAACAGTTTCTTACTTCGGGCTGTTTCTCTGATGAACACAATTATTCCTTAACAGCCAAAGGACTTAGAGAAAATAACAACAGTTTTTTTTGTTTGCTTGTTTTATTATAAATTGTTGTGTTGGGTCAAATGTAAATGACAAATGTGCTGCCGGGCGTCTCTCTCACAACGCTTTACCATAAAAAATGTGACCATAAAAAGACCAAGAGGATGCTCGTTATGCAGTCATTGGTCTTGTAAACATTTTTAGAAGACACAAACTGTGGTCTATATGGTCGCCTACTTGGTATATTTCATATATATGTAAAATCAGGACAAAAAGCAATTTTAATACCTCAGTAAAAATTTTGGATACAAAAAAATACCAATATCCGATTGTTTATTATATGTAAATTTAGATACCAACAGATGTTCTGTTAAGTTATTTTTGGTTTTGTTAAAACATTGAGTATCAAAGCTAATTATTTATTTTATACCCTCTGTAATACAGCTATGAATCTCCAGCATAAGTGAATATGTACAGTATCCTATTATGGATTCACACTTACACATGCAGCTTGCTGGACCAACTCCAGCAGGTGTTTGGAGGGAATAAGGAAGTCCAACATGCATTGCAGTGCATCGCCTTGGTAACGTTCATCAATGGTGCGAAATAGCTGGCTGAGAACGATGGGTGCTGTGGCCTCAAAAGGTGGAAAGAGGGCCGACAGGGCACTCTGGATGGACAGGTCCAAAGATTGTGGATTCTGGAAGAAAAAAAAAACATAAAAATGATTATCTTTATACCTGCTTTGTCTCTATGTTTTGGGTGGGTAGGATAATGGTCAATTTTGCTGTTCACTCCTGTTGTGCATCAACATTGACAAAATTTTTTAAAATATGCACATTTTTTGTATTCTACTTAGGTAAAATGTAAACTTCTTTAAATTGTTTGGGTTTTTAATTAATACATTTATTTTTTACTTGGATCGTGGGTTAGTAGGGTTGTGGGCCAGGATGTAAAAGGAAACCTTTTACATCCTGATAAGTGGCAGAGGGTTCATAGTCTTTTCAGCTTAATTGAATTCAAAAAGTAAAAAGCACATTTTTCATGACAAAAAATATGTAATACCATTATTAATCAGTTTTTACATATTAATATGAGAAAGTCATGGCAAACTGAAAGATTTCCAATAAAGCTTTGCAGGTTCAGTTTTGAAATTATTCATCTGGGCTTCATTTAGGTATGAGAGTTTTTACAACAAAAGCTCCACCTCAGCTGGGTGAGATTGAAACAATCGGCTGTTCAGACTTTTTCATTTCACTTCCTGGACCAGACATCCGCCACTTTCTTTTCTTTTTTTTGTTCAGTGCTGAAGTTAGAAGAGAGTTTTAGAGTCTTGGCTGCTGACCCAGTGGATCCGCTCCCTCTGAGATTTAAACATCAAACAGGGAGTAAGAATATTACTAAAAAGAGAAGGAAAACAGATGAAAGTCTTTCGGCACCAAAGAGGTCTGTCGAGGGAATGAGAGCCAGACAGGCTGTCTACAAACAAAGTAGAACACCGTTAAAATGTAACTCAAACATAAAGCATGAAATTGCTAAAATTATTAAACTTGTCCATAATTTAAAGATAACTTCCAAGTTTTACAAAGTGTTTACGTTATCATGATGTTTATGTTTATGTGGGACTTATGTAATTTAAAAAAAAAGATGTGTACACAAAGAAACTGTTTTTAACCAACCACATTTTAAATTCATGTATGTACTAAGTCAAATCACAAACAAAATAAACTTCTTTTGTGAAAATACCAATGAGAAGCATTTAGTTAATTAGCGTTTATTAGTATAAATATAATTTCTGGTTGGTTAGTCCCTGAAATCAATTTCAGTGAGGCCAAGACTTCTTTTTTCTTTTCTCTCTCTGTGTTGAGGAATAAATTGTTTACAATGGTAAACACTCTGACAAGATGTTAACTTCTGGGACCAGCCAATATGGATTTCTACTGCATGAATGACAATTTTTTAACTGCAGGAAATACATTAACTTCAGACAACGACTGAACAGAATCACACTTTAAAAATATTTAATTCCCCTTTAATTTACACACTTTAATTCAAATTTCTATCATTAATATTTTTGAATCTGAAAGTTGTCTGACTTAAGTCAGAGACAATGTCCAGCAAGAAGACCACGAAGTACCAGAAAGAATGCCTCTGTTTCTACTTTAATTACATTTTTGAAACCTTTTTAACTCTGAGTCATGTGAGACTAAGGAAACAACTCAAGAGTAAGTACCCTTCGATGCAAAGTAACAGAAGCGTTGCCAATCTTTGATCCATTGATGTACATGTTTGGAATCTCCTTAAAGAGGTTTTGGATTTAAAGGCAAACAAAAAAAGGAAAAGACTTCGTGCTTTTCTGGACCATCTTTATCACTTCAGAGAGTATGAGCAAGAAAAACAACTTGATCAAACTCAAAAGTATTTTTCATATTATGGAAATGATTATGTTTATCCTTTGTTGCTATCCACCATTCATTTCATGGGCACGGCTAATATGAAGTAATTGCAGCTTACCAGAGTTGCCAGATGATTAAAGTCACAGAGAAATGTCTTTTAATCAGAAATGGCCTCAAGTGGCAACTGTCTATGAAACAGTTTTGGGTCAATTGGAGCCAGTTTTTACTGTAAGCACTAAGCAATGTCTGCAAGGTCAAGGTATCAGCAGCAGCTGTGCGATTAGTGAAGACCAGCAAAGCACGTGGAAACAATTGAGATGAAAGGAGAGCATTTTTAAAGCATTTCAGTCAAACCATCCGACTATAAGCTTGGGTTTGAGTTGAGGATGTTTGGAGATCTGTGATTAGATTAGTGAAACGACCGAGCACATACATACACGTTTGATCTGGCAGTGCTACACAGCTCTAGCTAAAGTATAAATAAATCCAGGGCTTGGCATGTTGGCAGGCTGGTAAATGTTCAATGAATCAAGCATTGGGCACACAAAATTAAAGTTTGTATTTATAGGGAGAGGGCTCTTGAAGGTTTAGTCTGCAAATATGTTGGATTTTTTGGTCAACGCTGGGTTTTCCCTTATTTGTTTAAAAAGAATAAATAAAATGGGTGGAGGTTAAGATAGATTTTACAGAGACCCAAATGAAGCACATAGTGCTGCTCAATTGTACTAGAAGTGAGATGGCAACACCAAATGCGGGACATATGTAACATCTTTACACAAATGAAGAAAAAAAAGGAACACAATGTAACATGACTGATTTAAATAGGTTTGTGCAAACCTTTGAAATGTATTTTTCAAAGACGAAAAAACATGAAAGGACCAGTTAGTTAAAAGAGGCAGTCTGTATAATTAAAAACAAAAAGGGAAGTAGGCTTGGTAGGCATAAATAAATATATTAGTCTGTAATAAATAAATGTGACTACTGAGGTAACTGCTTATGAGAATAATAATCATTACATTGATTTGATCACTGTGCATCCAAACTTGACCAATGCCTTGTAATTAAATCATTGTTGTGGAACTCATTCTTGGTGACCAAGAAACAATTTAGAGGGAGGAAACAGCTACAGGACTAGTGCAGAGACAGCAGCCTGGTCTTAAGGGAGGACAAAATTAATGAGCTCATCATGGTGTCAAGATCCTCAAGGGCTGACATTACACTCTTTACATTTTTATAACTATATTATAAGTTTTATTTATGTTCTGTATTTATCTGATTGTTATTTTTTTATAATAGGAATTTTCAAAATAGTCTGCTTTTTTCCCATCCCAGAGATACACTATCGTATTTTCCTATGAGGTCTTTGTTTTGATATTGCAGACATTTCACATGTCAGTATAGTTACAAGGCAAACTGAATTTTCCAGTGAAATAAAATTAAACAAAGGAATGGTCACTTCAGTCACAGTTTTAAACAAATTAAAATCATGCACAAAAACATTAACAAAACAAATCCACTTAGTATGAGAAATGCCTTACTGACTCCAACATCTAACAAAATAATTTCAAGGATTAAGGGAGATTTTATTGTCATTCCATTACATGTAATACATGAGTTGGAATGAAATTACACTCTCATGGTCCAGTAATAATAATAAAAAATGATCTTCCTCTTTAAATGTTTTTGTTACAAACATTGACAGCTACAAATAAAAAGATTAATTCATTTCAATTGATTGTTAATATTAAGGACTTCATACTACTTTTGGGTCCACAGCAGGCAATTTATTTATACAATTGTTTCACAGTAGCCTGCTGTGTTATTGTAAACCCCCAATCCAACAAAGGACCCTGGCTCAAGCCTGCTGCTGGTACGACTTGATGGGCTGAGCAGGTCCTGAGTAAGTAGAAGTAAACAAAAGCAGAGCAGCTTCAAAGACCTCACACCGGTCAACTCGAACAACAACTGGAAGACACAAAAGCTGTCTGCACTTTGTACGTGAAATGTTGGAAACAAATGTCAGATCATTTCAGCTGTTGTTTACGAACAAGGTAATAACACTTTATTCAAAAACACTTTCAGCACAGGGAGATCAATTTCATACAACATCAATCTCTGAGCACCCAGTTTTCCCACTCTATGCACCTCTGTTAGACACTGCGTTCCTTCTATTTTCCTGATTGTGTACATCTGTCACAACAAGCTTGTGAAATGGAAGGCAAAATAACTAGGAGGCCAAATGTTGGATAATAATGTATCACAGCTGTTTAAAACCCCCACAGTCTTTCAAAGGTAGGTTATACTGTACCCTGTAGAGCTAGGACCATACTGTACCTGAGGACATTTCTAAAAATACGACACAAACCTGAGCAATTTAGTCTGTTTACACGTGTTTATCTTTAATCAATTAATTAGTGGATGTTTGCTGTTCTCAGAGATTTACATGTCAGTCAGCCTTTAATGCAAAGGGGGGCAACGCCAGGTTTCGAGGGCGGGTGTCTGTCGAATGTCTCCCTGGCTCAACAGATCGGAATGAAATGGCTACATAACCTCCTCAGTATTCAGTAAAGATCTCTTGAGTCCTCCTTATGACGCGATTATGTGACTTATGTTTGCTGAAGCAGAGACAAGACAGGTAAAAGTTGCATGACACCAGTCTGACTGGAATTGCGCAACCCCGCTGCAATGATTGTGATTATTCACATGGATGCTGGCCATCTTTTCAAGATTATAACACATACTCTAAGTCAACAATAAGAATTATGTTCTATTTTACCCAATGGGCTAATGAGAACTTTATTTTCATAGGAATATTTACATGCGATTGTTTGTGAGTTAAATTGAGCTTAAATTTTTATTTAAAACTATAGTTGACAAGCTTATTTGTTTTTTTTGCGGTTTGGCACAAGTTACGAAATAAAGAGTGTTGCGCAATGTGGTGAGTGACAATGCTAGGAACACATATATGAGAAAAATTAGGATTTCTTTGTTTTAACTTGTTGGTTCTTAGCCTTTGTGCCCTTTGGCATACAGTAATGATCAGAGGGCCTGGTTTGGCTGATTAAATGGCAGCCTATATTCTTTTTCCTTCTGCCCCTGGGCAGAAATTATCCAAAGCTCCAAAGAGTTTAAGGGAGGTTCGCATGGTTATCATTATAGGGCTGCTTGTAACATGAATACATTGTTATCAGCTATTAACAAGCCATTGTATGTCCCCAGATAATAGATCACCCACTCATATCTGTCCGTCAAAGATCAGGTCTGTAGTTTGGGTAATGTTTTGCTTTCAAAACTTATTGGTGGTGTCTCAGACTTCAGTCTGTTATTAAATCACCCCCAGTGTGAACATTATTTAAAATAGTTGGAAAGCTTTTTAATGTTTGCCATTTAAAACAGCAACGATATACTGTATGTCTTCTTTTAACTCAGCCCCTTCAGAAAGACATATCAATTACGATGCGTTTACCATAGTTTTTCTTTTTAGCCACAATGTCTCATTTGCTAAACTGTCAGAAAAATATCCCTTCTAAAGTTAACTGTACACTGTAGATGTCAGTTTAAAAGTAAGTATTCAATATAAAGTCCCTTAATGCCACTAAACTATCTTTTTCTGAGGGGTATGAACTGCATTTAAACACTTCTGGTTTAAAACCTAAAATACTTTTTTTCAGATCTAAAATATATAACTCTACATTAAAAAGAGAATATCTGCCTAGTTAATAACATGTTTATAGAAGTTTTGGTTAATTACTTGCTTTATAGAGCCTCCCTTGATTCCCATACCTTGATCATTTATTGATTACTGAGGTGTTATATACATTGTAAAGCTAAACAGGACTGAGGGGTGGGTGGGAGAGGGGGTGCACAGAGTGAAAGGGAACAAATACACAAAACAATATTCAATAGAAACAAGTAAACAAAGAAACAATAACAATAACAAACAAACAAACAAAAAAGGAACCAAAAAACTAGCTGCTACTAGATCGCTCCTAAAGCATCCTTGGGAAACTGCGAAATGGCAATGAATCATACTTGTGGAGATATAATTAGCAGAATGCAAAAAGACAGCAATGTATGTGGCACATAACACATAAATAAATATGAGGCAAACTTGGTGTTATTAATAAACCGATTGACACAGTTAAAGTGTTGTGATCTCTATAGTGTGTGATTGCACGTGAGCATGCAGAAATTGTGATGCATGTATTACATAAATTATGCTCAGCCCTGGGTACAGAGGGCCACTGCCACCCCCCTCCCAGAGCCCAGAGCGAGCAGAGGAAGCACAAGGTCTAGGACACTGGGGCCACGCAAGAGCACAGAGATCAGATAGCTCCCCACACACCCACCCAGAGGGCCGCAGAGGGGTCACAGGGTAGAGCCCCCCGCGGCCGCGGAGTAGAGCCCCCAGGGTACAAGGAGCAGCACTCTACCCAACGCGCCAGGCCCTGGCCGCCACGGCACGGGCCAGGGCCGGGGCAAAGGGCCCAAATGCCCGAGCGCCCCCAGCGCCCAGCAGAGAGCCCGCCCGACACCCGAGAGAGATTGGCGACCCCAGACAGCCAGCCGGGGCGGATCGATACAAGCGCCCGTACCCGCAGCACTGCACCCCAGGGCCCAGTCCGTCCGCAGGTGGGTGCAGCAGCAAGCAGTGAGGAAGGGTGAGGAGGGGGCAGGGCACGACTCCCCCGCCCACACGGGAATAGCATGGGGAGGCAGAGGACACCAAGTTACAGACCCAGCCCCACCCATATTCATACACAATCACACTCACTCACTCACTCACTCACTCACTCAAGGTATGGATGGGTTCGTGGTTGGGGGGACCGTCCTCTGGTGCAGCCCAGTGGGTGGCCCCCGGGACAAGAAGCGCCCTCACCGACGCAGTCTCCACCGCCCTGAGCCCGCAGATCAACCCCGCCCCCACCCCGCATAGCATCCAGGAAACAGGAGGGCAGAAAAACCCTTCCCCTCCCCCCTCTGGCGCAAAATGTTGATGACTAGGATGTAATTAAAATGGTAGGGAAGGGGATGTGGAGGGAAGCATGCCAAAGTTTGCAGACTGTGGAGCTCCCCCCCAGCCCCAACCCCACCCGAACCACAGGCCCTCAGTATCAGGACATGCAAGGAGCCGGGAAACGCGCAGAACCAGCAACGTGATCCCCGCTTTACAGCTGCAGCACAGCCCCCGCCCCCAACCGCCCTGTGTGTGGTGTGTGATTTGTCGAATGCAATAGTGGCTAATGTGCATTTAACAATGAGGGAGAGTGGTTCATGGAGTGTAGGGGCAAAAGTCCGCCTGACCCAGGGCAGCTGCGACTGCGCTCCGAGAGCCACGACCAGCCCAGGAGACCACCCACCGGTCAACCAATGAGGTGGCTGGGGAGAAGAGAATATGGGGGGGGGGGGCTGCTCACCGCATTCACTCTGGGTGGGAACATGGGCCCAGGACCACGCACCTCCAGCCCCACCAATACCATCCCAAAAGGAAGAGACGCACACACACACCCGTCACACCCATCCCCTCCTCCACACTCTTTTGTGGAGTCCTGCAGACCTAACAGAGACCCCAGAATACACTGCCTAGGCAGAGGCCGGCAGAGACCCACCACCATGCCGGCACGTCCAAGGCCACCCGAACCCCCCGGGCACAGGCGAACCCCACTACCAGGCGCAGGAGACCCCCAGGCGCCAGAATGAAATGAATTAATTTGTAACAATAAGAAGTTCAAGAAAAAAAAGAAAACAATTATCACGCTCTACAATAATTATAGCAATATTGGTTATCTTTTGAGTCTGGTTTTAGAGCCATGCAAGTAGACACATTTAAGGATGAATTGAGTTGATTACTGTATTCAGCTAGCAAGCTGTTTTGGAAAAAGTGTGTCCAGAACATTAATTCAAATAAAATACACGGTTTCTAAGAAAGCTATGTTTGCACACCTGAAAATCATAAATAATAGCTGCCATTTACTCTAGATGGTGCCACACTGATCCCATCTCATTAGCTCACATGCTTAAGTACTGTCTGTGGGCAAACCTCTGAAATAGACACAAAGCTTTCACATTTCTCAATACTATATACCACACATAAGTATGCAACTTTTATGAACAATGCATAACAGGGACACACTGTTTTCGAGTTTATGATATCAGTCATTATAAAGATCAAATTATGTCACTTGATTAACTATTTTATACACTACCCAGCACATTAATGTAGGCAAAAACATCTCGCACTAAGCATTTACTCCCGCAGTCGAACACCGAAGAGCATCTAGTCAGTCATAAACCTTAAACCTTTATGTAGTTGTGCAGAGGCTGTTTCTTTTGATTAATTTCCAGCTGACCATGTTCCACCGCTGCCTCTGCTTTACATTCACGATATGGGGATTCCCTTTCCTCTTGCTATTGTCCAGAGCAGCCAACAATGTAACTCTACAAGGAGCTTCAGTCTTCAGCAAAGGTCATGGTATGACCTAAATGTGCATGTGCATGGACAAGAGGCTTGTTTTTTTTTGGCTTTGAGTTGGCTTTCTTTTTCTTGTCTACCTTTCACCAAACCCCCCCCAAGCATTGTTTTGCCATCTTTGCTAGTGAGCAAAGGGTTGCAGGTTAGAGCACACTGCCCCAGGCATGAGCTAATGAAGGTCTCACCTCATACTTAAGCTATAGTATAAACAATCTGTCAGGCATTGTGTCATTTACTATAAAAATTAAAGATTAGCTAAGGTTAAACAAGCTAGAATGCAGTGAATGTGATTAACCTTAATTAAATTAAAACATCTCTTGATGTGACTTATTTAAAGGATTTTGGTTTATATTTATTGGCCTTAAGATTTGCGAGAATATAGAGCACTCTTATTCTACCTTATAGACAAAAGAAAAAATTAAGCTAATATTTGCTGTTGAATACTTGACACTGCCTGAATAACTGATACTGAATAAATGAATAACTGATACAACGTTTTTATAGGAAAGCTCTTCAGCTTGCAGAGCCACAGATGTTCAAGCTCTAAACTCTTTATAGAAATGCATCGATTAACCTTTGTAACTCCTCGCCTTATTTGCTAATAAACAAATTCAGATTTGCATGCTAAATATTTAAGCTGGAGTGTGTTAATTAGGAAATGGATCAGCCAACAATCACAGTCAGAGCAATTATCACAAGAAAAGTTGGTCAGGACCTAAAGTGAGTCATTTTGGGCTCCTTTTATTAATAAGCTTGATGTGGCTTAAAAATAAACATTTTCTATAACCGGTTTGGATGCAGACCACATTTGAAATGAGGTTTTGTCTCAGAGCACTTTTGGCAGGATTAGTCATAGTTTTAGTCGTATCATAATCAAAAACATGAACACAGTGTCTCTTATCCGTCTTACACATTATCTTCTGTCTAGTAAAGAGACAGCTCTGTCTGGCTTAACTCGGCAGAATCATTTGCCATCTGAAATCTTTTCAACCAATAAAAATTGTTATGATGACATAATATCTCTATTCCTGACTCTGAATGGCATAATATCTCTGTTCCTGACTCTATGTTGCTCATTTTGTTGTTCAGTAGAAATCAAATAACCAGAATTAAATGGAAACAATTTGACTGGGATTTTATATTTTTGTTTCAGGTCATTAGTGACTAGACAGTAAAAATGCTAAACTTATTTTTTATAAGTTGAAACCTCTCTAATATCTACATGTAGGTTCACATTAGTCTGCACCAAACTACGTGGGTCCGAACAATATTTATACAGGCGGTCGTACTTAAAGTGTCTCAAAACAATGAACTCAGTGTGTCAGAATCCATCTTAAATCTCTGCTGTCATCTCTTTTGGGAAAAAAAGTATCTAATTCACAGCTGCAATTCAGAACAAGTATGAGGTTTTAAAAATGTTTAAAAAATACTTCCACTGTGTACACGGCTACCACATGCAAACTATAAATGCTAATTAAACTAGTTACATGTCATCTGTTGCCCCATGACCCATAATAACAAATTTTAAAATGTAATTATGTGCAAATGCAAACAACAACACAGCATCCAGAACACAACTTAGCATAAAAGATAGATAGAATGATAGATAGAACGACAGATAGAACGATAGATAGATAGAACGATAGATAGAACGATAGATAGAACGATAGATAGATAGATAGATAGATAGATAGATAGATAGATAGATAGATAGATAGATAGATAGATAGATAGATAGATAGATAGATAGATAGATAGATACATTCAACTCTGTAATCATTTTGTGTTTCTTAGGATTGGGATGAAATGCTTGACCAAGACTGCAGATGTGAAATCAGATGCAATTCTCTGACAGCGGTATCTTAATCTTCTCTCAATTTTTATTTTGTTTATCATTGTTTTCAGGTTTGAATCAAGTAATACTTTTTGTACCTTTCTATCAGTATTTTTCTGTGTCTCTATGCACGGTTTTTGGCAAATGCGGAGCAAGGAAAGCAAGAGATGGTATTTTTAGAATTAGGAAAGCCATATGTTGTTCAGGATCCGATGTGACTTGTTTAAGCCAAAGCAGGAATTCCATAATAACTGTCTCATGAGAGAGGATTACAGCTGTGACTGTATAAAGCCAGGTTGGAAAATACACCATAAGTCAAACAGCATTTTGGATATTTTATCACAGCAACTGATGGCCAAAAATGCAGGACAAATGAATAATTATATCTGTCTTATCAGAAAACCCTGTTATATATGGCAGGTATGTACTGTATTTAATCTTTATCTTTGCCAAAGGCATGATGCTGTAAGGCTTGCTGAAGACATTTCTTTACATCACTAGGACTCCTGAATGAATGACTGTTTAAGACGGTAGGAAAATTCAAATACACTGTACACCAGTGGAAAGGGATCTGGGTTTTGTTCCTTTAAGTGTTTACACAAAACAGAAACCCCTGCTCGTGCACAGTGCAGTAATTTGATGATTTAGACTGCTCGGGTTCAAATGACTGTAAGTCAGGGCGGTCATGAAGGACAACATCACTCATGTTTTAAGCTGGTTAAACAAGTATGCAGCTATGGATATAAAGACAGATAAACTACATCCTAGACGTTTTACTTTATCTTTTGAGAAATTCTTAGTGAGATACATCAACACAAATGCTATGTTCAGTTTAAAGAAAGTTACAGATGTTGCAAATACATATTTATACATCTTCAACTTTTTTACATCTGTACATTTTTGCAATGCTTTTGTGTTATAAACCAGGTCACAATAGTACATAACTATGAAGTTGAAAGAAAATGACTAAACATCAGAAAAAATTGGTGTGTAATTGTTTTCAGTCCTTCTAATGCATTGTGGACCTTAGTTAGAGTCAAATCTTTTGGTGTATCATGTTATTTTTTTTCCATCTAGATAAAGAAAAAAGAAAGTTTTTTACTGACTAGTCAAGTTTGGTCAGATTGGATTGAATCAATGAACATCAGTTTTTTGAGTCTTTACAAATTTTTTTTTCCATTTAACAGAATTTCCACCATGACTATCTTACATGTAGCTCCACCAAACTTCCAATCAGCTCTGACCAGCATCCATGTTTGTCCCTGTACCATGATCAGGCCACAACTGTATCTCCCTGTGGAGAGGTGTACTTTTTTCCACACAGTGTTTACATCTAAGTCTAAAAATCAACTTTTTGTCGGATTTGACTGGAAAACCTTCTTTGACATTTTTGTTGATTTTGCTATACGGCTTATGTGAAGTTACAAACAAGACTTCTTGTGACTTTCTTTTAAAACTTGCCCTCACTAATAAGATTTTTCACCTGAGCTTGGGATATATGCAACTCTTCCGGAGTTCTTGTGAGACTCCAGGTGCTGCTCCAATTAGACTACATTACATACAGGCAGACCCTAAAAGCAGTCAGGTGCTATGGATTTTAAATAAGTCTTTCAAAGACCAAAAGTTTATTTTTTGTTGTACCAAAATGGGAAGACAGTTCAAGAAGTATGAATTCACTGTTTCATTTTTTTAAGACGTGTCATTTACCATAGGGTAAAGAAAATGTTCCCATCATGTCAATCAACATTTGTTTTAAAACTAAATGTGCTGCACCTGGAAATAAACAATTCCTATCAAGTCATAAAAAGCCTAGAGAGGTTTGAATATTTATTCATTATTAGGAAAAAACAACAACTCTTTACTCCCTGAAGTGTCTCCATCAATAAAGTCTAAATTCAAAGGATTCAAAGACAATGAGCTTTATTCTTTCTCTAACTGTGGGCAAACATTCGAAAAGATGTTGTGAGCTGTCCCACCAACTGAGTTCAGAAAACAAAAACAAAACAAAAAATGATTCACTTAGTGTGATTACTTAAACACTGTACAGAGTTTGTAAGTTGTAACACTAAGGTTTACTACTTAAAGAGCAAAAAAGAGGAAATTGTACACTACAATGGAGAATGCTAAAAGCCTGGGACAAAAGCAAAAATTAAACAAATCCATTATAGTTTATTTATTTTGTTGTTGGTTGGGATCTGTGTGTAAACAACTGATGGTTGCTAAATCTCACCCACAAATGGTTCGTAAAGCCGCAGACTATCTGTCCAACAAAAACATACGATCTGAGTTAATAGGTCAGTGGAGCACTTGCATGCTTTAAGCAGAAAGTAACAATGAATAGGAAGGACAAAGTTCCATGCTACTTTACCATGATTGTTGGAGTTTCCCTTTATTTTATCAGTCAGAATGTTTCTTCATTTTTGGATCTTGGTAATCCGCTTTACACAGCTCCACTTGCCTCTGTGCTTGGAGACCTGCCATGTTTAGCATATCACCACCACAGGCTGCCTGAAGAACATCCACATTACAGTGAGTCGTCTTGACTGAAAAATAAGAAAAGTCAACCCAATTCTTCACGCACTTTAAGTTTGTGGCACAGAGAGCAATGCTGGGCTGCCTGTTGATCCTCTAGCTTTCACTTGTGTTTCACTTCCCTAGCTCCTCTGAGTGTCGGGGGTAAGAGGAGGGAAGGAGTCCATGGAGGGGGAGGAGAAAAAGCGCTCCCTTTCAGAGGAAAATCCCCCTCTAGGCTTTTCAGAGTTTCTTTGGTCTCTCTATTTCTCTAATGCGCAGGGTTTATCACGCACCCATAGATGCAATATGTCACAATCCCAAACACAAAGTGTTCATAGAAACACTCGCCGGCTGTGCATACTTGCAGTATGTTTCTGTAAGATTTTAAGTGTTTCCTCATCCAATTTTAACCACGCACTGAAACCCCCCCATGCATGAACACACTATGAAGGAAGCACACTCTTTAGCCTAGATTTGCAGAAATTCAGCCCCTCTTTTTTGGCCCCTTTGCTTTCTATTTTACTCACTGAGAGCTTTTAGAAGTCTAAAGTCAGTCTTTCTTCTCTCTCTTCTACTTCATAGACTTCCACAGTCTGCTTGAAGCTCTCTCATTTCCTCTCTTCAGCAATTGTGCTCAGGCAGACTGCCCTGCGTTAGCCTAGAATCAAAAGAAGAGACAACAGAAGGAGTTCCCTGCAGTGGTCCAAGCCAAGCAGGATTGCTGTCTTACCTCTACAAGATCAGAGGAAAGTATACATCCAAAGGGTGCAGTTACATTAGATTTTAAAATAAAAGCAAGGTTTGTGCAGACAATGAAACCCAGGCAGGAACTGTTGCCTTTGCAAAGAGAAGAATTCATTATTGTGGCATTCCATGTGGAAAAAGACTGACTGGCCAACATTTATATCCTTGGGCTGAAGCCCAGTGAATGCATGTGACTGGTGGTTAGCTAGCAGCTGGCCTCCACCTCTGACTGTTTATCCATTTGACTTCCAGAAATTACATAGAAATACATCAATGTGTTTCACAGAAAAAATCAATGGAAACATATTTCTTTCAATCAAATGCTTTGGTAGGGTTTCAGCTGGAAGTATTAAAAGAAAACCTTCCTTGTAATATCTAAGTGGTTTCACACTCACATTCAAGGATTCAAGGATTCAAGGAGACTTTATTTTCATTCACAACACATGTGGTACATGAGGTGGAACGAAATTGTATTCTTACGTTCCAGTTCCACCCAAGAGCTAATATTAAAATAGATAAATTTAAGTAAAAAAGTAAAATAAACTAGAGTGTAATAAACACAAAATATACAGAAAATATACAGAATATAAGGGAGTAGGGGGTTTGGAGTAGCAGCAGCATGAATGGATGAATGAATGAATGAATGAATTCGTAGTGCAAGTTACTATAGCCTTTAAAGTGTCTCAGTCCTTTTAAAGTGTTTCTGCATTTCTCACGAATGCTTTTTTAACAAAGAGAAAGCAATACTAATATGTATTTTACCCTGCACCTTTAAGCTCCTCTTGTAGAAAGGGGTCACATAATTTTATTTTCATGTTAATAAAATGTTCTTTCATATCCCTTTTTTTTTATTTCCACTAGAATAAATACAGCGTTAAGGCTGAGCAAAATGCAACAATAAATCTCTTAAGAATCATGCTGCAAGATAAATTGATCTGGCATGATTTATAAAACATACAGTTTAAGGACGTTTTTTCAAAGTTTTTGTTTGTTTGTTTTTTGTTATACTTAAAAAGGTTTTAGATCACCAAACCAATAATATTATCAGACAAAGTTATGCTTAGTAAATACATATCACATGTTTCAAATTATTTCTCCATTTCTTAAGGGAAATAAAGCTGCCAAACGCACCTGCCTTTTTGTGAAGCATAACTTCAGGAAATCATCAATTAACACGGAAATTTACAACATGGGAAAAACATGGAAATTCTGCAATAAGTGCTCAGAACACCAAAACTACGCCAATAACAGGTTGTCCCTAAATACAGACAACACCTAAAGCACTTGGCTTTCACTCATCACAGTTCATTTTAGAGTTCATGATTTAAAATAAGAAAGAGACTAAACAAAAATAACACAAATTTCTATCAAACACCTTAGATTTCCCAAAACTATCTTGATTAAGACTTCAGTGAAAATGTGTACTTCAGATAATGATAAAGGTTTGAAATCCTAATAAAACAACAGAGATGTAAAACACAGAGATAAAATTTTGTAACATGGAGTCAGTTTATTATATAGAGCCAATTCACAACACATAGCCTCTCAAGGTACTGTAGAATTCAAACAGATCATGGTCAATAATCTAATCAAGTAGACAGATTATAATTCAAATGAAGACATTCCAAGCATGACATCACATTGTGCAGCTAAACCCTCTTAAATTTCATTCTGTCTGCTTCTTTTTACCTCCCAATTTAATTTCCAATTCCATTCCATTAAGCCTTAAATGGCATGTACCGGAGTCAGTAAAATTGTTTAGGGAAACCAAAGTTCAACTCCTCAGATAAGTTAGACTAAATAGTTATAGATCAATGCAAACTGTCTTTTTTTCAGATTTAAAACTAGTCACAGAAGATTTGACATTCAATTTCAAACCCCTCCTTTTTCTGCCCATGTACATGAAACCCAGATGTGCCGTTCATCTTAGCCAGCTATGGCAGATCTTTGCTTTTTGAGTTAGTAAACGTGGGGATTAAAGACCCCATAAATAACACACACGCACACACACACCCACACACACATTTTTTTTCCACCAGACAAAACTGAGACGGAGAAATGTATACAAAGATTAAGCGTCAATAGTAACGGAAATAAGGCCAGACAGAAAATCTCCCAAACACACCCCTACCAGTTTGTGCTTGTTTTGCAATTTATTAAATACAGACATAAACACATAAAAACTTCATAAACACGTTTGTGCACAAACACAGATAGCTGAGAACTATGAGTGTTCCATTTGCACTTCCTTGCTCCCCGTCCAATCCCTTTCTGATAAGAAAATCTCTCCGGGGAAACCCCTTCAAGGATTCACTACCACTTCAAGCCAGCGTCAACCCACATGAGCTCCCATGCAGACTTAAACACAGCAATGAATGTCTTGATAGTCTATGAAGAATGAGTCATACTGTGCATACTCAAAGCAGCTGCCATCAAAAGTCTGGGAAAACACTAACTTGCCTCTTGATATTTACCACTAGAATTGTTTTATTGTTCCATCACCTGACCACAGCATGTCATTAAGCCTATTTAATTGATTTAACCTGCTGTTTACATCTCTTGTTCATGAGGGGTATGTAAAAATAATGCTAGTTTGGGGGTTTCTGATTGTTGCAGGAGTTATGCTGCAGCTTTAGACTTCTACTAGTTATGTTAATTATGGAATTTTAGTTTTTTGGTAATTGCTGCTTATGCTACTTATTGGGTTTTGGTAGTTTTAGGGATAATGGTAGTTTCAGAGTCCTGTTTGTTGTGTGGTTGTTTTGAAGGCCTTGTTAGTTTTAGGTTTATTGGAGTCACACGAGTGTAGAAGTTTTTAGGACATTTATATGATGATTTCTGGGTAGCTTTTTACATATGTTTATGGGTCAGGATGAAAAGACGAAGGAGAGGGCAAAAGAAGCACAGGAAATGACAGAACATTTATCCATTGCACGTTTCTTTTTTTTTTTTCCCCACAAAGAGCAACCATATCAGCGTCTGGCGATCTGAGGCTGTGACTGTGACATAATTTCCTGCTTGCCCTTTTCATGTCAGGATTACAAGAAACCTAGACTTGATATTTGACGTGTGTGCTTTTGCTAAACACAATAAATGGATCTGTACCATTTCTTATCAGAATCATTTTTAGAATAATGTCATGCTGTGAGATGCAGTTTTGTGAAAATAATGCACATCTAGCTACATTCCAGTTGTCAGCAGGATACCGGGCATGTTTGTTGTTGTCTGTACTTGAATTTCCTTTTCGTTCAACAAGCATTAAGCATTTCTGTGTGTTTGTTAAATCTTGAGTCATTCCAACTCCACATACCCTACTCCATTCTCATGGCTAATAAAAGATGGGGCAGACACGTTTTTATTACTTTAAACTGTCATATATTAACACCTTTTTTTTAAAAGATTCCATTATGAAACATCATATTTCACTCTGAGATCATAGTAGGAATATATCCATCCTTTTGGCAGTGTCACCGTGATTGTTTTAACACAGAGAAACATTAAGACACTTCATTTTGTGATTTAGATAATGTCCTTGTTGTTCTTTTCAGTCCCAAAGTTCACATTTAAAAACAGATTGGTGAACTATAGACACTCCACAGCAAGGAAATGTTTCATCAGAATTTCTTGAATTGTAAACTTGTTTCTAAGAGGAAGAAAGTCTTAAAAAATACTCACTTAAAACATCTCTCTGGAATAGTCATGCTATAGGTGTTTTGACATAACAAAAATGACTATCACATGTGAAACCCTCTAGGCAGTCAACTTAAGTATCAATGCTAGCCAGTTACACATATATTTGATTGATTCACCTTTGTTGTACAGAGAAGGAGATTTTAGCCTCAGCTGGTCACAGATGGTGGTTGTTAAGAGTTGAAAGCAAGAGCTAAATTCACAAAAACACCCAGACAAGACAAAAATAAAGGCCTGATTCCCCCTTAATTTGCTTGTTATAACATTCCTTACAGAGCGTTAGGTTTTAAATATTTCCAGATTTTCTTTTAGATTACTTGTAGCTTAAACATTAAACATAACTTGGGCACTGATGGTCTCAGTTGGTAGAGCACATGAACCATGTGCAGAGGTTAACGTCTTTGATGGGGTTCACGTGGGTTTGATTTCTGATCTTGGGCTATTTGCAGCATGTCTATTCTTTCTCTTCACCCACTTTTTAAAATCAATTTACTGATAAAAAGAAACACCACTAGTGCCTAAGAAAATATTTGAAAAAACAAAACAAAAAACAATGTAGTACATTTTCCCTAATTTTGAAATAAAAAAAGTAGCCTTACAAAGTTGTGTTTCAGAACCAGTTTGAAGGTTGTTCCATTATTGTAGTAATGAGTGCTCAAAAAACGTCACAAGCCAGACTTTTCCAATGGTTTATAAAAATATAATGGTGTACATCTCTGTAAATTATTTAGGAGTTTAAAGTTGAGTTTTCCCAGTGTTTATCTAAATATTAGGTAGTTTTAATAGTTGGTATTGAAATAGCTGACAATTACCAGTGGCACATTTTCCTAGCCTATCGGGTAACTTGCTGAAGAACTACAGACCTTATGGGACCACAAGACATAAGGAAATAGATACTTGAAGAACCATCAAGATGCCCCTTGTCAACCTTTGTAGTCTAAGTGACATTCCACTGAATCACCAGCTTATTAAACAGGTAACAAACCCGATTTACCCACCCGAAGCCAAAAATGAAGGACTGGTGGTGAGTCGGCATGAGCACCAGTGGCAGCTAAAATTTGGACTACACAGTGCAAAGTGTGAATTTGACAACAACACAAATTGTGCTCCAGAAAGTCTAAATCCCTGTCTCTCTCTCCTTTTCCTTACCAGCTCCATTTTGAGTTAAATATTACCGTAATAATGATGGAGGAGGAAGTCTTTTGTCAAACTCTGTGAGAGCACTGACCTTTAATCCTGAAGGCAATGTTTACAATGTTCAATCACACATAGGGACATTTTTCTTTATGCACCTTCACGATTATTTGTATGTTTTTGTTTTGTTTAATCAGACATTAGAGGCCTAACTATTTGTCTTCCTATTTAGTTTATTACTAATTCTATTAGTGACTATCTGAAGTAAAAATGTAATTTCAAGTTTAACTTAAGAATTGACCCTCACTTGTATTCTGTTATCATCTGACAACAAACCCATGTTTGGCTTGTCAGGTTTCTCAGGACGTGTCAATGGAAGTCACAAGAATGCCCACAAATACCACATCAAGATAGCATTCATTGGCTAATCTAAAATTTTAAATGTTTGGGTCAGCCGTGCTGTAGACACACGGGTTTTTCGGGAGAGTCGTATCTGAAAACACTGCCTGCTGCCACAGGCCATGGGAAACAGAGAAAAGTTTGCATGCTTGCTGGGGCAAACTGCTGTATACATAAACAGTGTTGTTTCAGGTTAAGCTGAGGACAACAGGTGTGTGAGAGAAAGAGGCAGCCTGGAGGGGATGTCTCCATGCTTTTTGTCACATGTGATCAGTCAAGAGTAAACACTTTGTAGTTCACTGAGGTTGCGGTAATTGTTGCTGCCAGATGCAAAAAGGGAGGAGAAAACCGGCCAGTAGGAGGCAGCTGGAGTTTTTTACAAAAGACTTTTTTTAATAAAGTGGAATGTAACTTGGGTGAGCAGCAATAAATTAAACAGCTGATTTAATTAACATGACAAGCATAAACTGTGGTGCTAATGTAGTTGAGAAACACACCAAGTGAAAATAACTCTGCTTTATTAAAAAACCACAGATTGACCACAAGTGAGAAAATCTGAAGTGTTAGCTATCCACACCCCTGTTTTTCTAGGCCTTTGCCAGTATCTGTCTCATCAATATCCTCCTCGTCATCTCTTGGGAGCTTTTTCCTTTGATAGCTTCTAACTACTCTTCCACCGCCTATCTCTTCTGATTTTGGAGTTCCCCAACTGTATTTTTCTTGTTTGCCCCATACTGTACTTAAAGTGTTTTGACAATTTAGTTTCTTCTGAAATTGCACCAAATTAATTCCATTACAAATTTCAATTGAAATGAAAGAAAAAAAACCTAGTTATTCCTTTAGACTTAATTTTGAAAAGGAGGGCAGCAGTAATGACTTAAACATTTTGAACTACAGGTTAAGTGATATAAATCCAGATGAGAAAACAATCAACAGTGCTCTGTCTAAATATAAAACAATGGGAGAGCAAACAAAAGCATATATGGGTCATTGTACAGATTAGAAGCAGCTGTTTAACAGTGGTATCCAGTAGGCAGAATTATTTACAGAATATCATCAGGATTACCACTTGTTAACAGTAGCATTGACAGGAAAAAAAGAATATATATATATATATATATATATATATATATATATATATATATATATATATATATATATATATATATATATATAT
>JAVLVB010000979.1:1739018-1753070 GCA_032876305.1 Orestias chungarensis
ATATATATATATATATATATATATATATATATATATATATATATATATATATATATATATATGAAATCAAACCTATCACAGTGTGGAATGAAGCAAGCAAAGGTGGGTTTATTTAACTAATTTCATGATAAATACACTTAAAGTATGAATAGATATAGTTTCTGAAATTGTAAGATACAGTGTACATTTATCATTCATACTGTGTGCATGTATCAGTTACAAATCACACAGAGTAGTGGTTTATAACATGAGGATGCACTTATTTTGTCTACACATAAAAACAAGAATAACTAGTTTCCTTTGAACCGTGTTCCACAAAGGTTGGATGGATGGATGGATTGATGAATCCTCTTTATTCACAAAAAGGATAAACCACTAGCAAACTGTGTTCCTAACTATCTTTATCAATATTGAAACTGTTGTTTCTGTAGGATTTATGCACAAAAATGCAATAAGGTTTCCTGAATCTGGAATTGTTTGCAAAATTCTTTGAGTTGAGGCTTTATAATGTCAAGATATCTGTAATTTTAAACTAAAGCTGATAAAGTCCAGACGAGGTACTTTAAAAAGTGGAAATAGCCCTTTATTTTAATTACAAATCAAACATTGCAAGTAAGAAATGAATGGATGTACTGTACATTAACCACATTCCCATTGATTGGACATGGGCACAAAAAAATCGCTGGATGGAGACTGTTTTTATAAATTCCACCGTGACACTTTTTAACTTATCCTTCTTCCTACCAGCAGAGTTGACTTTGCACATTTGAAAACCTTTTACTTTTCAGAACCTCTCATAACTAGACGGATAATGAAATTTGAAAATGTACAACTTTTAAGTGAATCAGAAAGGATTACTCACATAAAAACTGTGCCTTCAACATAATAAGTACAGATTGACACAATAGTTTCTTGCGCAATCCAACATTATAAAATGACACCACAAATTCACAAATGCAGAAGAAGAATTTACAGTATTATAAAGACAATAACCATAATAAACAAGTTATAAAGATAACCATTGTTTAAAACAGAAATAAGAATAGAGACCAAAGAACAAAAAAGACAAGAAGAACCCATGTTTAGTTAACAGCTACATGATGTTGCACTCCCACGTGCAAGTCAATTTTTTTTCTCCTCATGTAGATGCCTGGTGTCTATGCATTTTTAATTAAAGTGTTTTCAATTTTAATCAAGCATAATGTTTTGTTATAGTATTTTAAACAGCCTTTGCTGCATTATATTGGTTAGAAATCCAACCTAACATACAGATACAGATTCAGTCAATAATTACTTACAGTACCAGAAAAAGGAATAGGGTAGAGTTGTGTTCATTTGGACTGCGTTATGAATAAATACAGCAACCTTGTAAAAGTCTGGAAGTGTTTAAATACTTGTGGTTTGGAAAGAGCCCACCAGGCTAAGAAGAGGTATAAGTAGTGCAGCCAAAAATTAGAGCTTGTTAAAAAATAAGCAGCTGTTTTAATGAATGGCAGGTCAGGAAAATATTCATTTGCCAAATAGCTATAGTAGATTGTTACACTTTTTATGTAATTCTGTAAATAATTATCTGACCATTCAAAGACCCCCTAATGATCAAAAACTAACTTTTTTTATTCTGGAAAGGGCAGCTATTCCTTCAAAATGAAAGAAATATAAAAGAAAGTAAAATTTACAACATATTCTTGCTTTAAAAACTCAAGTTTTTAAAGGAAGAATGTTGACTAGTTTGAAGATCAAATCATTATTTGCCCAATCTCATTGTGTCTGGAGAAAATTATTATTATTATTATCTCACACTTTATTTTTATTAGATTTTCAAATCAATCATAATCAGCATTAACACCCTTCAACTCAGAGTCCCTGCTGCAATCACAGCAGGGAGTCTGCTCACATGGAAACTCATCAGAAGAACATATTTATGTTATAAAAACACAACATCTTACTAAGCTAGGTGCCTAGTTTGCTTTTTTGTCTAGTTTTCAGGAAACTACAGTAAAGTTGTTAAAGGAATTGACGTTCCACAAAAGCTTGCTCACATTTGGACCAACGTAACAATTTTTTTCTCACACAACACATAAAATGAAACAGTGTGAAAGTAGGAATTAGATGTTAGAATAAAGATTTTAAATGCATCCAGCGGTTTTGTTCTCATGAACTGTTGCATGACTGTGCTATTAATTTGTGTAACCATATGAGTAAAAAAATATGCAAATAACACAGAATAATTACTAATATATATATATATATTTAAAAAGATGGTATTTGCACCTGCATCTGTGCTGTCATCTAGAGATGCGAGGCAATTTGGGTCAAAGCAATAAATGTTACTGTTTAGGTCTTCAATCATTGACAGGGGCTCTTGGCTCTTGGAGACAGAACATTCCTGATTTGTTTGTAACCATATGCTGTGTTTTTCCTCCATATTACTTGAGGGTAAAATATTTTCTTGTACCATAATCTAAACGTTCTACATTTTGTGTTCTGACTGTTGTGAGGTGCATGGTGTTTAGTTGTTCTTTATTTATTGAAATTTGTTTTCTGCCCCCTGTGTTGTATTTATTCCCCCTCTGTTCCCCCTATGTCATTTGTCTCCCCCCCCTTAGCTTGTCTGTCTGCTCTCCTCTCACAGCTATATTCGGTTTGCAATTAGCATCTCCTCATTGTTACAGCATTCACCTTCCTATTATATAGACTCCACTTGTTCTATCGTTCGCTGCTGGATTCCTCCGTTCTCTCTTGTTTATTTCAGTCTGCTTGTTGTCTCCCCCTTGTCACTCCTGTTCTGACCTGCTGTCTCTCATTGTTTATCCGTTGTCACATGCCACCTGTTTTCTGTGTCCTTCCTGCTCTCCACTATTGTTCTAATTGATTTTTTGTAAATTACCTTCCCCGTTATTGTAAATTATTACCATCAACTAGTCGACTCCATCTCAGCATTTGGGTCCAGTTCCAACACTGTTCACCCCTGTAGAAATAATTAATAAAAACATTTCCTTTAGGTTTGACCACTTTGCCTGTTCCTACTGAAGAAAAAAAAAACTTCCACTATGTTGTGTCCCCACCACCATATGTAGAGAGCAGTAAGAAGTATTTGGGGGTTACATGCATTGTTTGTTTTTTTTAGCATTTTTTTAAATGTACCATTCTCTTATATGTTTTGGATTAATGTTTATGTTAGTAAATTTGGATTCATGGCAATATCTTAATAGATTTGGAATGCTCTATTTCTAGATGGTCTCTGTTGCTGATTCTTGATGTCAAATTCAAATACATTTTATTGAGACTGGATGTAACTTGATTTTTTTGGCAAGGCTTTCTACATGTTGGGATAATAAATAACCTGGTAACTGATCAAAGCAGTTTGATTTGCCTTCTATATTTGGGAGTACTTGCTCCAGGCAATCCTGATGTAGGCATTAAAAATACTAATAAAGTGATATCACTTGATATCCTGAAACAGGCCACAGACTTCAGAACTGAGCACAACAGAAACTGAAAGTCTAATGAGCTGTGATCCGCCGTCAGAACTGCAGACCTGAGATGAAAGTGAAATATTGGAAATGCAGAGTTTGCTTCTGAGATTGTATCAATGAGATATGCAGTTGTTGCTTAACCACAGATGACTGAACTCGTTTTAAGGAAAACTACTTCCTCTCAGGCTAGCTCTGACTTCAAAGATGTGTATTTTTGGCAAATACGACTCACTTACTCTTGCGAAAGCAGAAGCCTACTTTAACAAACAAAAATTTTGTTTTGAGAATATCTATTTGAAAATGAATGAACAACTATCTGAATATGGAAAATCCTCTGACCAAATGATAGTATTTTATTTCAGCATACTCTGATATTAAAGAAAAGGTGATTTAAGGTCAAAACAACATTTAAAAGTCTGAAATTGAATTTCAGAACCATTCTCCAAAGCAGCTGAACATAAAAACATTGTCTTGAGAAATACATTTATAATTTTAAGGAATCAGAATTCACCTAATTTGGATGATATTTAAACATAATCAAATGTAATACTAGACATGGTTTTAGTGTGGTTTATCCCACTATTAATGTTTAACAGGTGGAATCTAAATAGCTGGGTAACCTTGAGACACTATATATAATGTTGAGGCATTAGAACATAAACATGTTTTTAACTCCAAGGTCAACAAATGAATTCAGAATTTGCATACAGCCCAGGACCAAATTATCTATTAGGCACTGTGATGTAACTCTATCTGCATGGATTTATATATTCTATAATCTATATCTTAGGCCAGCTATTTATATTTAGTCTTACCAGGTGTATGAAAGCAGATCTTTGTCGTTTTATGTATATTGAAACAACAGCAACCTCTGGTGGATGACAAAGGCAGGGTGGATGTTTGCTTGCACATCAAAATGTGTTAAATAGAGATTTATAAATTCCCCTCATAGATTAGTTTTTTTCTAAGCTCTTCTTTTAATCTTATTTGTAAACGTCATGTGTTGAAGACATGTTAGAGAATAACCATGCTGTTACTAGGATTTAAGCAATTTGTTTTAAGCCTCAGCAGAAATCACCTGCAAAAACAACAGGAAGGATTTGTCTTCAAAATCTAGATCGCTGCTGCATAGGGGGTAAAAAATATAGTAATTCCTGCTGGTTTCTTTTTATTTTGCTTTTACATAAATAAACCATCTCTAGTTTCAATATCATCATCCTACAATGCACTGGCTTTGTCAGAACAATCATGTCAGTTAGGTGATTTCAACTTTACTCATCGTGAGACTACCGTCACCAACTTGCTGGGCTATTGTTAAACTAATTCAGTCCATTTTAAGGGGGTGAATATTTATTACAATCTGTTATTTAATTTGAACTATCAAAATCTTGTAAAAATACATTTTTACTTTGAAATTAAACAGTTTTTTTTTGTAGATTTCTTTCTCTAAAAGTCAAGATTTGTTGATCATGATGTAGTGTCCTCAGGGTAAATGTTTTTTTTTTTTACAGCGTTGCTTCAAATATACCGTAAACTAAAGAAAAAAAATCTGAATAAAATGATTTACAAGCATTAACATAAAAAACTAAAGGACTCATTAGAAAAAAAAAATGTGCACAGTTATCTGTAGCTTGTGTTGTTACCTCCCGTCAACACCATGTTTATGTTGGTAATTAAACCTTTATTCTGTTTAATTTTGTCATATGAGGAGTTTATGTGATAGCCCTCAAAAATAAGCCATTTTTTCTTTTTTGTTTCAGAAACCCATGTTATTGCCTGAGCCTTACTAGGCCCCTCGAGGCGTACCCACAAACTTGGTCCAGCTCCTGGTATGTTTGCAATAATTTAATCTCTTCTTTTTTCTTTTCAAAAAGCTTTCCTGAGCATTATGTTGTGTCAGCGTATGTGTAGGTATATCTAACAGGGATCCCTATTGTGAATCCCACCCACACAATCAAACTTTATGCCTTCAGTACTCACACAGTTTTTAGCAAGGAGATAATGCTAAAGGAGTAAAGGTATCCTTCATGTGTGGGTTCAAAGTACCGGGATTCTTTGAAACTAGAAGGATATTAAGAATGCTGAAAGGTTTCCAGTAAAGTTTATCAACAGGATAATATTTCTGTGCATTGTTAGTCAAGTGAACTCCTGAATTTCGTGTCAATGAGGAGGTACTTAATGATGGTTAAACAATAGAGCATAAACTGCCAAGTCCAAATTCCTTTTAAAAAAATATCTTAGTCCATGGTGTTTCAGCCATTTTCACATGCTGAAAACTTAGGAAATGCTGTTTCTGTTATGTACTCCATTTTAAAGAACGTTGTGTGTTCGATCACTACACCTCCGCTGCAGAGTGTGCTGTGTATTGAAGGATACAATCTCAGAGACTGCCAGCTGTGATGCTGTGTAGAGTTATGAATGACACCCTAAGGTCTCAGTTCCATTCGATGTCAGCTTTCTTGTTTAAACTTTTTTTTTTCCTCATGAATTTAAAAAGCGATGACAGGTGTGAGGAAGGAGATGGTAAAGCAGAGTAAGATATGTAACTAAAGACTGTTGCATGATTATGACCTTGCCAATAAATCCTTCAATTAAATGTTTCTATGTTAAGTAGTATAAACCTAATTTATAATATGGTGTAAAGTCTAGAAAACATACAGACAAGTTAATAAATTTTAGACTGATTCAATTAAAACCATCTGTCTAATTTGTATTTGAATGCTTTTACCATGTGACATGGCAAAACATTGTGTTTCTTGTTTCACTAATAAACCATATTTATTTTTAGTAACCACAAAAGAGATGCTATTAAGTTATAGCCATGTACTAAACCTAAACTAATATTAGAGGTGTTTTTTAAACAGTCATTCAACCTATTTAAAAAATGGTGGAATCATGTGGGCATCACACTGAACATGGACTCAAGAAATAAATAGAACTGTTCAGAATAGCACAAGGAAAAAAAAGTATTTTTATGTATTACTATTAAAGCTGAAGGCTACAATCTTAAAACTTAATGGGGGGGATACTGTTACACTCTGTATGGAAGCAGTAATAATACAACAGAAAGATTAAAACCCAAGAAAACACTTTTACCAGCTTAAATAGATAATATTTTAATGTGATCATATCTCAAGATTACACAGATTAATGCAGGAGTGTCTAATTTCTTTTTCATCTGGTTCTAATCACCACCTGTAAGCTTAAAATAAAGTACTGAGGATAACCTAATGAGAAAAAACTACAGATTGAGTGTCATGAATAATGAAACTCCTGGGCAGCAGGGGGCTAAATACAGACACAGAACCATCACAGAACCCTACTTACACAAAACTAGGCATGATCAAAAGCTAATTCTGCACAAGGATTTTCACAGATAATGACACAAAGCTAACTGCTTAGGGAGAAGCATTACTCTTCCTATTATGCAAATCAATCAATTTCTATTCCTATGATACTCACTGAAGGCCACACACACATGAATTCCATGTAAAATTGCACATAAATCTCTGCTGGAATCCTGATAACGAAGGTCATGAGCTCACATAGGTAATACAGCTATGATTAAACTTACTCTGAGCAACACCTTAAGGATTTCTTTTCCGCTCCCCTTCCAGGGATCGTGAAACTGGTTTTTAAATACATGGGGGGAAACAAAATATTTCTAATAAGAAAACTAAACAGAGTAATTTTTTTTTCTTATTTATGTAAATATTAAAACCAGAAAAATGGTACAGAGTTCAGTTGTCGGTCTTCCCGTTACCCCTGTAGTTGAAGAACATAAGAAGAACCCCAAATTAAGACATAGAATGTCAATGTCCTAAGCCCGGGTCCGCCTGCTTACATTGCAGGAAAACTTCATCCCAATGTTACCCTGTGCGTGTGTGTTCTCCACAACCACCTTTGTGAGGGCAACTTCTTATATGCAAAAAACTATGGTCACATGCATCTTTGCTTATAATTGCTACTATTAGTTCCTCAATTCAGGAGCAACTGCCTAATTATAAACAGCTCCCAACAGTTTAATAACAAAATCTTGGATCCAAGTCATCCAAGTCATTCAATAGAAAATAACATTTCAATTACATTTCAAAGCTAAAACCAAGCATTTATACTAAAATCAAACTAAAATTAGATAGAACTTTTACAATGGTGCCGCAGTTTCCTTCGCTTTTACAATTGTTTCGTATTGCTCATTCACTAATCCGAGTTGCATCCTGTAATTAAGGCCATATATAACGTCCTTAATTCAATCACTCCATGTCAATTATTTCTGTTATTGTTTTCTGCTATTATTTTTCTACCCTCCCAGATTCCTCATCTCTGCTAAGGCTCCATAACAACATCCAAGCATGAAGGTTTGTCCATAACACAAAGGAATACAGAATGTGTTTCTGATTTGTAATTTTCAACAGTCTTCACTTTAGCTTGATACGGCTCAGCTGTGTGAGATGCACAGTTGGGAACCCTTTTGGGGGGGCAGCAGTTTTCAACACTCATTAAAAACATTGCTGAAGAAATCTGTAGAAAAATGACAAGATAAAGCCAGAGGGTGATCCACTTGCCCACTCTAAGTATGTTCACATAACATGATTATGACAAGCTTGGATATTGTTAAAGGAAACAACACTGACACAAATATGGCAATCACAAACCTCTGACAGATGCATGGCACTTCAGTATGTGGACCTAAAGGCACTGTGGCTGAACTTTGGCCCTGCAACTTGTACTAAAGTTATATCCCACAGCTCTAATGAATAGATTGGACTATTGTCCTTGAAAGGATCACAATGTAAAATTCTGTGACTGAGGGTTACAGTGAGGATTTGTAAACATCCTCTAAGTGTCAATTCATTACTATGAACAAGGTCAAACACAACATTACTGGCTGACATATACTGAGTTGGTGGGTAGAATTATAATGCTTGTTAATGAAATATATTACAAAATTTAAAACTATAAAGAGTAGCTTAAATAATGGCATTAACAAATGACTGACTTTAAACTTCAGTTTGATATATAAAAGCAAAATGCAGCAGGTAATTACATAATCCATCAATATTACCTTTGCCTCATTTTCTTCCAGCTTTTCTCTACATTTGACAATCACAGGAGCTTAATGAGGCATTTCACAATGACAAAAAAACCCAAAAAACTCATTCTTGACTGCACCCAGTGTTATTGGAGGATTTAAAGCTCAAATGATATATCAATGCTGTAATGCACAACAAATAGATGCTAACCTATGATTTTCCACAGAACTATTGTTTCTTTTTATATGTTGAGGCAGGCCCCTTATGACCCCTCATTCTGGACGAGTAAATGCTGCAAGACAATGGGTTTCCTTAGATTGGAAAATTTTTAAAAATGACTTGTTCAAGATGTATCTATGATTTGAATTAAACAATTTTTTGTAAAGTGCTTTGAGACAACATGTGGCATTTTATAAATAAAAAGATTCTCGATTCCTATGCTCTAGTAACAATCTTTAGAAATGAGATGAAAAATTTTGTTAGGTCGCTAAGAATAGGGTTCTAAAATGAAAGGATCCAAGCTACAATCTATTTTTACATGATTATGGTTAATTTACCCTAACTTGCCATTGCAATATTTATTGTGAAGCTCTTTTTCATTTGTGCATATTGAAGGGGGCTAAAAAAGGTGCTTTTTTTAAACCTTTACCTATTACTTGCATCCTATAAGGAAATTGTTTGGAGGAGTCCTAAGAGAAAAAGATTAAAAGACAGATGAGAAATGTCAAATTTTGGACAAGTTGGCAAAAATATTTAATTTAAGAACACAATCAGGATATATATGTTTGTCCTAATCAAATATGTTAAGAGCTTTGCCTAATTTAACTTGCAAACGGCCAGTTTATCCAGATGATTGATCAATGGTGCCTATTTCCTCATGTTTAACAATAACTGATATAGCTGTCACCTGCACTTCCAAATATATCTGGGCTCAGCTAAGGCCTCAGTAGGAAGATAAATCCTTTAAACACCTCTGATGTCACCGTCTGGACCAATATTTAATTACAACGACAGGCTCAATTAGTAAATAGCCACTCCAACCTAAATCCTAATGTAATCTGTCCTCCAAAGTTAATTGTACAAACGGCAACAGGAGCAGTTGTAACAAAGGAGCTTGGAAAAAAATTCTAACCATATTAACTTGGGCCATAATCCCTCAGTCCCTACCTTTGACAGAAAGCTGCTTCTGCTCCCATTTGGCTGATTTCATTCTTTTCCATCTATCTCTAAATGTCCATGCTAGCATTAAGGAGACATCTGTGGTTGTGTTTTATTTGCCACTGGCTTAGGGCTCTGGTTTTTAAATAGAAGCAGTAGAAGAATCAGACACTAATGGAGCATGACCCCACTTTAGAAATGTGTGTACATATGTAATATTGAGTGTTTTATAAATGTTACTTGTTTTTAACTGAATATTTTAATTAGGGAACACTGTGGAGGAAGAGATAGATCGTTCAGGTTTCTAGTACGGATGCAAGCTGCCTCCCAAAATAAAATTGTTTCAGTATCACCATTAACTTGTAGCAACATCTAAACATATCTGTTGCAAAATTTATTTTAAAAGCGCTATTGTTGCCTATTGTGTTTTTAAAGCACAGGCACAAACCTTTTATCATCTATTTTTTGATAGTGGGAGAGTTTAAGGGATAGAATCAGATATCCGTGAGAAGAACATTAGAAAGAGCACCACAATCCTAGATCATTTCCAAATAATCTGATATTGCATGTTGTACTAAGATGATTCTAGGACAACAACACAGAGGAAGCACTCACGGATGCTTAAAAGGGCAAATGTAAAAGCTTAGATTTGAGATTATAAAACAAACTGTGTCATCTGTGTTTTTATTATCTGCAGAAAAAAACAAAACAACAAACAATAATCTTAGTGGCATTTTATGTTTGAATTTATATAAACAATAGATCATTAACACTTCACATACTCTTTTGTTAAATTTTGTATTTTTATACTTGTGTAACAGGAATTTCCTTTGGTGTATTTGTCTGTAGAATAAAAACTACCGAAATTCTCTCAAAAATCTGCAGAAGGTTCTGTTCAGGCCAAATTAAGCCAAAAGTGAAATTTAAATTGAATTAATATCTAAAAACAAGACTGGGCCCAACAAAACTTTTGGTTGTGGCAACATCTTGAAGTGTCCATAAAGTGGCATATATTAATACATCTAAAATCAAAAAGTGTATTTCGCTTGTTTTGTACTTCTTCCCTAATAATTTAGCAAATAATGGTAATTTGTAGGGAATTGTTGACTTTCAACAAGAACATCCTAGATTTAAATCTAGACCTTTCTGCACAGTTTACATTTCCGCCCTGTAAGTGAGTTTGCACTAGATAATCCTGATTCTCTTCACAGTGCAAAAGAAAAGAAAACATGTGTTTAAGTTTCTTGTCCTCCTACAATTTTGCACTTGTCACTTTGATGGACTGCCTTCAAGTCCAGGTTGTTCCCCATAACTCACCCTCTGACTTGGATAAATTATTCAGGTTGCAAACATCTTACACATCCCCAAGTACTCCTGCATCCATGGTTAATGGCTTCAGTGTTTTGGTTCACAGGGATGTCCTGCACAGTGTCTGCAAACCAGTTTTAAAGTTATGGCTGATCAGAGAGCTTGCATGCCAAATCCTGTGAATGTCAATGTCTGTATCTGCTTGAGTCACACTGCTTGACTCAGCAGATGCTGACGTCGCTGGTGTGCCGACCAGAACGGAGAGGAAGATGCAAGCTGGAAGTAAAGAAGTGTAAAAGGAAATAAACCAGTCAGGTTTGATGAGTGAGAGGGAGCAGCAAATTTCTGTGACACGTCTTCCTGTGACATTTTCAGTCTGAAAACAACACAGAGTGCGGAAAATGGGGAGAGAGAAAAAAAACCCAATGCAGTTATCTGGCTTCACATCTAATGATGGACTTTCGTAATTGGTCTTTTTTTTTAGTTAGGAGGTAATTGGTGTGACCTAGTCTAACAGATCAATCGTGTGTGTTTTTCTTTCAGAGTCATCTTGTTACAGTTTGACAGATGAAAAGGTTAGGATGCCAGGTGATTGTGCATGTAGAAGATTCAATGAAGCATGTTGTTGTTAGCAAAGTACTGCATCTAAGCAGTCAATAAATTAAGAAGCCTTGCCTTTTCTGTAAGTCACCACATCACAGGTACAAGATGAAATAAAAGGAAATTTATTTAGAAATATAAAAGTGTGGCAGACAATTGTAAGCTAGTAAATAAAACAATATAAATATGTGGAGTGCTTTAAAGTAGGTATTTGTACATAAGTACAATATTTTGCTACTATTACTATTGAGGCTAGCCCAATAAACCTTTTATCCACGTAACACCTAAGTGTTCCCATGTGTTGGTCTTAAAAAACTCAGGTTTGTAGTTGTCTTAGTTGAAACAATAAAAATATATATAATATTATATAGCATTAATAGTTTTGCATTAGAATAGGCAAAAAAACTAAAATAACTCATCACCACAAAAATCGTTTAGGAATGATGCCTAAAATCAAACAAACATTCAATTTTTATTTATTCAAAAAACATGTTAAAATCAAACTCTATCCTTAACAGCCAGTATACAGAAATCAGACATTTGTAGAGAAAAATGCTTCAAGACAACTGGTGTACAACCTTCATCTGATTGCAGGTAAAAGTTCTCCTTTCTTTGTCATAAAAAATAAATCCCTCAATTCTGTTGCGGCTGTTTTGATTGCTAAAAGCTTGGACCTGGCTCTATCAGAGCGAGTCTGCTCTGCTGCTCAGAAATCAGTTGTGGATTTCTCACCTGAGCCTATAAACGGCTTCATGTTCCTTTGACAAGCTTTAAATCACAATTTATGAAATTTACTCTACAGACAAGCTAGATAGAAGGAAACCTGGCAATAATCTGTGCAGCGCTTTTTCCTCCTGTGATCGTGGGTCAAATTCGGAGCTCTGAAAGGCTTAGCCATTGTTTCAACCTGGAGCTCAGGAAAACACTGAAGCTGGGATAAAAATAATTAGGCTAATGCATAGGTTATTAAGCATTTTGAATGTTTTCTATGGAAAATACTCCACTTTTTTTGAATTGCACGGCTTGGACAAATTGTATTATTGGGACAGAATGTCCGACGTCGGCGCATCTCTACAAAAGCACACACACTCATCATGTGAAACCCTGGGAGCTTTGTGGCATGTTGAAAACCGACCGTCTGTTGTGAAGGGCAAACACTTGTCTTTCTCAATAGTGAAGCTTGTCTGACAATTGGTCTATTCGTGGATCAGTCAATCCACAGCTGTTGTTCAGACAAAACTATTGCCTTGGCTAATAAATGGATTGCCACTATAGTCAGTGTTGACAGCTATAACCCCATTAAGTGTTCATTCCACTTTGTCACCTTAACTTGTTTGATTTGCTTTAATCTAAAAGCATAAAGTATTGCTCTGCCTGTACGTTTAGGATCACTCTCCTGCTGGAAGGAGAAACGATGCTAGTGTCATGTTGTTGTTTTTTTTTCTTTTGTTTTTGTCATGATGTTTAGGCTTCTGACCCACATAAACATAGAACTCTCAGGAGAGTATTTATAATGAATTTTATTGTTGTATAATGGGGGTGTAATCCGGAAACGGGAGACAACGGGGAGCGATGATGTTCGGCAGGATGGGGATGAGATCCGGTAACGGGAGAAAACGGGGGACGGGGATGTTCGGCAGGACAGCAAGGACAGCGGGACAGCGGGGAACGGCAGGAAGCACGGAGCGCACGGCGACGTGGGAGACCGCTGACCATTGAGGTGGAGGACAGGACAGGTGAGTAGTTGTAATGTTGAGAGAAGGATAATATTGGACTGATCTTACTTGATGGTTGATGGATGTTGACGCCAGGGGGAAAGACTGAGAGGTGAGTTCCAATCCAGCGGTGGGAAGCGGAGAAGTTGTCCAGGGGGTTGTGCACGCCGGATGGAGTGATGCTGGAGCGGGCAGGCCAACCCAAGAGGAGCGGAGAGACCAGATGGATGCGAGGAACCGGAGAGACATCTTGTGGGGAAGGAGCACGGGAGATGACGGGAACCTGAGTTGAGCACAATGTTGTTAGGAGCGTACGGAAAAGGGAGCAGCAAAGTAAGAAACAAAATAATAAAAACTAGAAAACTACTGGAGACATAACTAGAGCACAAGAGAACTACAAAAATACGTGAAACACTAGAAATATAATAAACACTAGAGAAGGCGCTGAGACAAGGTTTACCAGGAGTAATAAACACTTAGGCGTTGAGTAGCTGGTCCACCACTCCTCTTATAGCAGGCCCAGCTCATCAACGGCAACAGGATGCACCTGGGCTGGCAAACGCTCCAGTAGAGGGTGAGCACGGTTGACCCCCTGTGGACAACTGGAGAGGTGCTTAAAGGAACTCACTCTGACAGATTTTTTGTTGTTGTTGTTTTTGAGTTTACTGGATTTGGACTAAATACCAGAAAATTTACTAGACAAACTCTGTCTAGAAGCGACTTGTTTGAATTGGCCTGCCCCTATATATATATATATATATA
>JAVLVB010000979.1:1758122-1800231 GCA_032876305.1 Orestias chungarensis
TATTTGTCTGAGGCGCTCAGCTAATTCTTTATTAACATTGATAGTCTCCTATTCACTTATGCAACACCATTTAAGGTTAGGGATGGTTGCTTTTATTTTATAAGTTAAGGTTAACACTGATCTATGATTATTGTTGTTATTATTATTGTTATGTTGTGCTCTTGCAAGACTTTTCCCACCATAAATAGCTTCAACATAGCTTTTTAGTTGGCTTATTATTATTGTACAACATACATTTGAATTTACAGACAAGCTATAGAATTAGCGCTACCCTCTTAAGTACATACTGTTCTTTATGTTTTTTATATTAGTAGATATGCAGGATAAAAGCAACCATTGTTAATAATGTTTCTCGTTGTCCGCTTGTAGGAAACCCAGTGACTTGCAAAAGTGTCCTGTTTTAAGACTGTTATAGATGTCTAGTGAAGCTAAAGCTTTCTGTCCCAATATGGTTAACTAAATAACTATAGCTACCCATGGATTGTTTTCTTTTCTTTTTTAAATTTTTTAATTGTACAATTTTAAAATTTAATGCTTTTATTGGGAATCTTTAAACATTAATACTTTTTGGGCCCAATTTAAGCTGTGGCTAAAGTTGCAAGTTTTTTTTGGTTACTTTTTCCAATTTTACAGACATAAAAACGGACATATTAACACATTTTTTTGTTTAATTAAAAAAGTTTCAGGTTCCCTCTAATTAGATAAAAAGCATCTGTTAAAAACAGTAAAAAACAGTAAAGTATGTGACTTTATCTTTAAATCTTAGTTCTGACTGGATCAATTTGGTTTGACCTAAATCATTCTGCTGTGCAAATTTCTATTAATATTTTCGTGTTGGTAGCTGAACATCTGTCCCAGTCTTAAGTCTTGTACAGTCAACAGGATGTATATTTGTAATTCCATATGTTAAGCTACAGCTAGCTTTCTTTTACCTTTGACAAGCATCTCTGTCACTGCTGAAAGGATGGGTTCCCTCAACGTTATGCTGGCACCTTCATAAATAATCCATGTTGGCGAAAAAGTAATCAGGGCGCTGTTTACTGATATTTCGTCCACACCCAATATTTTGTGCATACTTGAAAAGTTCAATTTTGGTCCCAAAACACATTTTACCATATGTTTGCTGTGCCTATTGATTGGGTTTGGCAAATGTAAAAGGCTTTCATTTAGCAAATAGCTTTGTTCCAGCCACTCTTTTATACAGGCTTGGCTTTTTAGATTCTTCCACCTGAGGCGTGGATCTTTGCTGCTCCTTCAGAGTTACTTGGCTGCTTGTTTTTTCTGATTATTTCTCTCCTGACCTGTAAATTCATGTCGGTTGGTCTTCAAAAAGACTGGATTTAATAGTGCTCATAAATATGTCCAGATTTAGGGCTGATGGTTTATAACCCTAACCTTCTTCCAGTTTCTCTTGATTTAAAAAGAAATTCAGAAACCTTATATAAATATCATTCCCCTTTACCTGTATGCTCTACTTATATATTTAAAAAAGCACATGGACGTTTGTGGTTATAATATGACAGCTGTTAAAATCTTTAATAGGTATGAACACTAGTGATACACATTTCTCCACCACAAAGTCTGTATGTATGTATGTATTATAATTAATGAAAAATACTCTTTAATTAAGGATTACTTTTTCGTCCTTTTTCATCACCAACCCTTGCCAATTTTAAATGATTTAAAAATAAAGTGTTTTTATTCCCTTGTTTCTTAGTGGTTGTTTTAGTTTTTTTTAAACAAGAAATTAGATTATACTTTAGTAGCAATTAATTTTACACTTAGTAGTGAAAAGTAAAAAATATTTTTTTTGTTTATCAGTAACTTTATTTAGAACTTTAACTAGAGAAGTCCCCCAAATGTTTAGCCCAGTCACTGTCCTCTACTCCTGTAGTATTTGTAGAAGGTCAGTGAACCAGCAGACTGAATTAAATCCCTTATGTGGTGCCGCCCCATAAACTACTATATTCCAGGAGCAGGACTAAGATGAGGACAACTCAGCGTACAGACAATCAAAAGAGTGTTCAAAAATCTTGAGGAATTAACTGAGTTTTGTCGCCTGGACATAGATATAGTTGTTTCCTCATTCCTAATGGTTTGTGGTGCTCATGCAGTATTGGTTATCATGAAAATTAATCTAAGATTCCCCTGCAGTTTGCTTAAATTAACCTCAATGCAGCATGAACTAGAAACATGAGACAACATCCAATATGCTTCAGCCGGGCTCTGTTCTTTTAGTAGATTACAGTTTCTCTAATTCTGGCAAATCAACAATGGATTTAGGTCCGTCTAGCATTTTGGCACAGCGTTTTGGAGTGACCTGAAAAGCAGTCTAACTGCTGCATTAGTGGCCTCAATTTGTTTTAACCGGAAGAAAAAAAAATTGTAGGCCATGCTAACTCATAGCCATTTCTGTCCATCTTCCCTCTCTGGTTCTCTCGCTCTTTTTTATCCACATTCACACACTCCACCCTTCTTTCCATCTCTGCTAGTATGCACTCACTCAGACTGTGTCTCATCGCATTTCATCACTCTCAGGCGCACTCTGCCCCCTCTGCTCATCTTCATCTCGCGCACACACGCACAAAAAGAGGATTCCTAGCCCACAGAAATATGTGATGTTATTTGACTCCTTGCTGTTACCGTACATCTTATGCTGCTGTTTTTTTTTTTTTTTTGGGATCATTTGCTGATACTCTGGTCCTCATCTGAAGACTGCTCCACCATGACAGCCTGTCTGACCTGAGAGCAGGATTATATTTTAGTCTAAAGAAAAATCCGAAACTTTCAAGCGGTCTTTCAAGGACAGGTCGTCTCTCTTTTCTGTGGTATTGTAGAAAGATAGGACATTGCACAGAGCGATTTATAATGCATAGCTGTATTGTGTATTAAATATCTGCTCAGTCAGAAAGAGGTTCAGTTACATCATACAGCATCAATGAAGAGATAGAACCACTATTGGAAAACAGAGGAAACATCACCTGGGTTTTATGAGCGGAGAATTCACCACATGAGTTTCTAGTGTGTGTTCACTGTTAATCAGTGCACTGGAAAAGACAAAAACATGCTGGAGCAAAATTGCAACACTGAGGAAAATAAATTCATTATCCTAAACCTTTTTTTACTGGTAAATACTGGGAAGGTGTGACAAAGATTTGTATGTTTCCTCAATCTGAAAATATAAAGAGGAGTACAACTGCAGATATATTAAGACATGGTCATTTACAAAACAGTGACAAAAATATGCTGTGGCGAAGCTTTTCTTCACAATAGACAGGGAAGTTGGTCTGAGTTAATGTGGAGATTGATGGAGCAAAATACATTATGCTAGAAAAGTATTTGAAGGCTTCAACAGTCGAGTTATTCTTCTATCGGGAAGAGTACACAACAAACCACAATTGAATAGTTTTGTTAAAAGCATAGTTATGGCCCACATGTGACATATGCACTCCAATCATATTGATGACTTTAAACTGTGGTGCAAAGATGAGAGGGCAAAATGTGTCTCCAAGGGTGCAAAATTGGTGCAGACGTTTAAATCTTTTTCTAAATCTGTTTGCTCCTTTGTGCTGACCTAATACGAAAAATCCCTGTACATAATAAGGAGGTTTGTAGTTGTAATGTAACAGACCGTGAAAAGTTTCAAGCAGTTTGCAGGTTTCGCAAGTCGCTAACTTATTGTTTCAAATCGAACTTGACAAACTTATGCTTTTTTTTAAACACAATATCTTATATCTATAGTTGTGGCAACAGATAAATGGAAAAAAAAATATGTTTTTTGTTTTTTCAAAGAGATATGTTGTAACTATCCCAGCTGCACACATCACTAGATACAATAGCCTCATTGTTTAAGGCAGGTGTAGATGAAGAGTGTGCGCCTGTGTTAGTGCTTGAAAGAGGAAACACTTATTCTTTGTTTACACTCCCAAGCAAGCTAGTTTGTTAAGGATCAATGTCAAAACTGAATAAATAACGCAGCGAAAATTTTAAACATTTGCCTTTTTCTGGCTTTTTGTCTATCTAACGAACTATTAGCTACCTTTTGTAACACTGAACACCAAAAAAATAAAAATAATAATAATATATATATATATGTATATATATATATCTGCTTGTTGTGCAATAATTCTGTCAGGAAACAGAATTTGTCTAAGAAAAACAAAAAAACAAAAAATTGTTTACAGCTCCATATTTTCTTAAAACTTATTTCTTATCCGTTAGATTCTCAAATTTTGGGTGTGATATACAAAAAGTCTCAACACAGAACTGTCTACCAATTCCTCCTAAAACACTTTTTTTTGTTAAAGTAGAATAGTAAATTCTGGCAAAATCTGACAAAATGAAGGGAACTTTTTGATGTCACTTGGCAAAATGTCCAAAATGCCACACTATCCAGTCTAATTACATCTTACGTCTCGCTTCCCTTGAGGCAACAGGGTTCGGAGAAGGTGCCAAACCCCTTTTTTCTCCTGTCCTGCAGACATGCTGTTCAACCTGCTCTGTGGTAGGATAGTCAGGCCTGGCACTGGCTCTGGCTAGCTAGGGAGGGGGCCTCACCACCCAGGCTGTTGTAATTCCACACACAACATAAATTGCTACTATTGCTGGTGTGAAGCCAGGAGACAATCACAACTTTTAAAAATAGAAGCTGCTGTTCTGTTTCTTTGAGCACAAACAGAAAACTTGAAAAACATGTGAATCATCTGGATTTTTTCCCCCATATTTTTGACAAAGTTTTGATATTTTTAAAGAAACAAGCCAACTATTATATATGTATTTTTTTTTAATTAGTTCTGTTCACAACATATGTCGTCTCAAATCACTGTGTAAGGCAAACACGTCAAATGCAGAGTCAATTATACAAATCCAAGACTGCTTTTATCTTTCTACAGTGGCTCTCAAAGCCTAAACACCTTGCTAAGATTGAAGGGTTTGGTGGAGTAAAAACAAAGATCAATAATTTTAAAGAAAAATATTTGCCATAATATAATAAACATGTGCTTTAACAAGGTATTGTTTGAAGACTGTGCAAACCAGGTTATTCCACCATTTTTTATTTTGCATTTTCACTTCTAACACATGTTTTTGTAAGTTTTTTTAACTAATGAATGTAAAATTATATGTAAACAAAGTTTTTTTTTAGTTGTCACAATCTAATTTTTGTACATCTCAAATTAGCTTTTCCTGCAGGGGTGTCTTTGCTTTTGATAGCCTCTATAGCTCATTCCAGTATCCAATTATATGGTCACCTTCAGATTCAGTGCAGGGAATTCTTTATTATGTTGCAATAAGGCCACATTTAGCTAATCATGTTAGCTAATTCATAAAAATCCATCTAAGGAAACCAAACTTATAGGCAGAAGTGGTTAAACATGATCCAGGGGTGCATCCAATTAAAGGAGTAACAAGAAGAGGGTAAAAACTCTGGCAAATGCAACTCCATGTGTATAGTTGACCAGTGATTTTCTACTTTACCTTCAATTTAATATCAATAATGCAACCCTAAATTACAACACCGTGATTACACTTATTACAATTAACACATCAACCGTCATACATAATTGTATTTTACTTTTAACTCAAGTACAACATTTCGATATGCAACATTTAAATCGTAAATGTCATTCAGTGCAAAACCATGTGATTAGAATAGGAACTACAATAAAACAGGCAGAGAAATTAATATTGAATACTTCCTTCAGATTGGAGTAATTCGTTGCTTCCAGCATGAACTGATTTGCCAATCTCCTAAATGAATTTAAAGGCTCATCTGGCATTATTGCATCGCTTTCAGACTCAAACAAAAAGATTTTCAAAAGCTTCAGCTTTATTTTAATTGTCTCTTTCTTAGAAGCATAATAAAAGTGCTGTAGCTAACTTTCAGCTATCTTTTTTTTTTTTAGCAATATACAGCTACTGAAAAGGGATGGGAAACCATTATAAAGGTGTTAAGGAAAAGAGTGAATCTTTTAGGTAATAGTGTATTAAGTGTGATAGATTTGTCAGTGCTGCTGTTTATACATTATATGACTTCTTTTTTTGTTTTTATTTCAAAATAGAAAATATTTTCTAACTTAGTGGGACCTTCGATCCGCTATATCCAGTCCATGGGTTGTTTATTTAAATCTATCCACCCTGTGAGGCAATTTCAGTTTAGTCATTGTTAAGGAGTGTGTTGAAATAACTGCCATAATGATGTCTGCAGTCAGAATAAGCAATGCTCCTGCTGCAGTGCTGGTGAATTGACTCAATTTCTTCTCGTATTGCTGAACTGAGATAACTGCAACTGCCTGGAGCTTTTGTTGGGTACACTTGAGTTAGTTAAAGCAGGCAGAAAGGCTAGAAAAGAACAAACCAGCCAAATGTGGGGGAAAAAAAAGCTGTGTTCACTTACCGCATGCAACAGCAATTATTTTTTCGCCTTTTTGGTGTGGTGATCATGACTACGACTTTCATTTTCTAGCTGCTTAGGCACTGATCGCATATGTGTTTCCTCTGAATTAATTGTGAGATTTTCAACCACACCGGTTTAAGAAAACATCAAACACCAGTGGGGTGTGAAAGGCTGCTTTTGCTAAATCTGTTTTTGAGTATCCTGTAAATGATATACGTTTGCGCATCTGCACAGAAGTGTGTGTGAGATGGTGATTTGGTCTGACTGAAATAAAGAAGTCCTTTTGAAGTTTTTTCATCTGTCTGGGTGATTTCTATGCTACTCACACAAAAAATAAAAAATAATGAGAGGAAAAAAACAGAAAGGAGGGAAAACTGAACTACACACAACAATTGTATTACTTCCTGTTACGAATAGCACAGTGGTGACAGGATGACATGAACATACAGCCGTTGAACTAATAAGGTGACTTTTATTTTTTATTTTTAATCCTTTTTTGTATTACTTTCTTTCTTCCTCTGCTCTCCCACAAAGCGTCCCTCTCCTTTTTTCCCTAACAACAAGGTCGTTCCACATTGAGCCCGGCATTAAGATGCAGACCCCTGCTTTCCTTCAGTCTTTTTCATTGGCCTAAATCCTTTCCCCTTTCCGTGCGATGAATGATAGCCTGAGAAGCTAGTCTCCTGCATCCCAGCTGTCGCAGGCCAGGCTACTAAACATGACGATGAGAAAGTATCTGCAGTTAAAAAGATGCCGTCTCGGTGAGAAGAGGTCAAGCTGTCTGCTGCTCAGGAACACGGACCTGGGAACCTGGCAATGAGAAAAGGTCCCTGTCAACAGCAGAGAAAGTAGAAGGTCAGAGCAAACTTCCTTGTTCAGATCTTGGAGGCAGGATGACAAGCTGAACCTTTTTAAGGCTTTTTCGGCAGTTGATTTTTTTGGTGCAGCACAAATGTGTTTAAAATTTTGGCATCCAGATTGAATGTTTACACGTTTTCCTCTGTATTTTTACCTTGCCACAAGCAAGACTTAAGTAGATCCTACTAAGGCCAAGATGTTGCCACCAACATCTGATACCAAAGTAGAACTTCAGGGTTCTAGCAGAGTCAATGCATAGACAGGATAGGTTTGGTGAGCAAAGATTTTGCATTTTCTGCATACTTTCAATGAAAAGTGAATATTGTTTGTTTTATTTACGATAGCATCCAACATTAAAAGCTATCATAATGCTCGAGCTGTATATTAAGGACACATTGTAATTACGATGAAATATTTTAATTTGATGAATTGTGATTTTTAAAAAGGCAGTTTATCTTTATTATTATTAGTATTATTTTATTTTTTCCCCTTTTGTTTGGTTCTTGGATTGCAGTGAAACAATTTGTTAATATAATCGTAGCTGTTTCATTTTCAGAGTCAACATTTAGCTAGTTTTACACTTGGTCAGTAAACGTTTTGGTTTAATTTAACTTAAAATGTCTTTTTATTCTAGTATGTGAAATTCAAGTGCAAAAGATTAGCTGTTTTAACAGCAGACTAGCCATTGAACCAGCATACCAGCATATCAGTGCAACCTCATTTCTAGAATGGATTTTTATTGAGGAACAATCCTCCTTTTTACTTCATTACCAAATGCCATTAATTCTGCCCCTGCTGCCCATCTCCTGCTTCATTAAAACATCAGAGAATTGCTCTTTATTAGAAGTGAGAGCACTTTCCATCAGAGCAGGGTCTTTCACTGAGATGCATAATCTCTGCTGGAGAAATTAGTAAAAAAAAAAAAAATAATTAATTAGGGAACCAAAGAGTGAGCAGAGCGCAGGCTCACCTATCTGTTTAATATGCTTCTTAAAGCTTCCCACAGTGCTTTAGTAATCAACTCCCCCAACTTCCAATGCCTTTTCTTTGTGATGAATTGTACATTGGCAGCCCAGTGGATTAAACTGTGTTGGTTACTATTCATAGATTAATAAATATGGACTTTAGAAAAGAATAATCAATAGTCAAAAAATAGTCAGGACAAACAACTAAAAGTCATTTATTAGCATTGGCCAGAGAGTGTCTTGTTAAATTATGACTGCGGATTTAACAAAAGTATGATTTTATTTCAGAGATTTTATCATAATCTTATGATATAGTCTAATTTCCAGTTATCTAATCAATTTGACACTCCTTTGAGTTTTACATCATGATTTTGGGAGTTTCTAAGAACAGTTTAAGCCCAATTTGTTCATCTTGTAAGTAAGAAAAATGGAGCTTTCCTTCAGCCAGCTGACTCGAAGTGCTCAGTAACAGCTGGGGGTTGTGCAATCTATTAATCCTTTAAATTTTGATTCTTGATATTGCATTCATGGTCATTGTTATAAATACTGTTTATGTCAGGTTGCAATCAATGACTTGAGCAGAGGTGGGATTGCGAGAAAGAATAACTTATTGAGGGGAAAAATAATGAACGGAACATAAACAGGAGCAAGGACAAAGCGGAAACGGAACGGAAGCAACACGGAGACGGAATGTAAACAAACAGAACTGAGAAAACGTAAAAAAACAGTGAACTGAAGCGAGACGCGTGAACTACAAACATGAATAACAAAACAATCAATATAAACAAACCAGCTAAAGAACACGGGAAGGGGGAAATAAACTAACAGACAAAATAACAACAATAATAATCACAAGGGAGGAAAATAAACTAACCGACAAAATAACAATAATAATCACAAGGGAGGAAGCACGGGAAACCGGAGACTACAGGGAAAAACAAAACCAAAGTGAATACCAATGGAGAAGAGCCAGGACAGAGAATTCAGCGAGCAAGAGGGAAAAGGTTTACTGGGAGACGTGGAGGGACAAGCTAGAGATGACGTGGAGGGACAAGCTAGAGATGACGCAGAGAGACGAGGAGGGAAATCACATACACATTTGACTATCAAAACAACACTAAATATTTTGTATCATTTTTAATTTTGAACCATTGAGGTTGACCTGTTTTCCCTTGGAATAAAATCAGTCTGATCCTTGCCAAAATCATTTGTTTTATTTTATTTTTTGGTGTTTGTTCGTTTGTTTGGCTTTTTTTTTTTTTTGCAACATTACGATCTCATATCTGCTGCCACCAGCACTGCTTGGGACCAATGATGAGACTGTACTTTACTGCACTTTGGTGTGGTGCTTAATACTGATTGCCTGAGAGCAAAAACATCTCCTGTAAGAATTTCATCTTTGTTGACCTTTCTGTGAGAAGTTTGTCTTTAGTATAAATGTTTTTCATGTATGCATTTATCTCCAAAGGCATACATAGATCTTAGTCCCACCTACTGTAGCATCCTCCAACAGTCCCAAAACGTATTTTTTTCATTGATAATTAACAGAGTAAGAAAGGTGAATTTCTTTCCCTGTTTTCCAGTGTCAGCCAGAGTTTACCACCAAGGTTGCCTGGGGTGTAACATGTTGGTGGTTCAGTAGATGTATGAAACATCTTGACTATCCTTAATTTAGCATTTGAAACGCATTTAAGTAAAGCTTTTATGTTTTTCTCAATATTATTACAAAGAAAACCAAATGCTTCCAGAATTCTTTCTTTTAAAAGTTGAGGCACAGGGCTCATTCAGCAGAAAGGATTTTCTCCACATGCAGTGCACAGTGTAGCATGGCTGAGATTACATGCACCGGCAAAAAAAAAGCAAAATGAAAATGAAAATATCTACTCTAGTTAGCGATTGTTAAGCATGATGTGTATAATATTAAAAATGTATTAATCCACCAATGTCATTATTAAAAACATGAGACATTTACAGATTGTACATCAGTAAAATAAAAGTGTGGTTAAAATATGTCTAAATAAAAAAGATTCCTGTTGAAAGATGTATCAGAATATGAGGTATGAGGGAACATGAAAGAGTTTTGATTAGCTTGCATTTTGTTTTCTCTGGAGCAAAGTTACTTTTTTTCTTAAGGAGAAAAATCTGCATGTAAAGAGAAAATTTCCAATGTATTACATCATGTAAGCATTTAAATAGGAAACACAATTTTTAGAGACCTCAGAATATCACGTGTTCAAAATGATGCCAAGTAAAATAGAAATTTGTGTCAATTTTGACATTGTTATTCTCTTATCATTTTAAACTGTCTGATCCAGTTTTATTGTCTGCTTGGCTGACATAATACAAAAGTATGATACTGAGTCTCACTCATTTTAAATATGCTATATAAATAAATTTACAATGTTTTCTCATGTATCAAGTCATAAATAGGTTCTGATTGGATTGTAGGGCACTTAAGAGGGATTTCTTGGCTCATTTCTGATTAAACCTAAAGTGGTTGTCTCCTTATTCTCTACACGAGTGAATTGAAAGATGCATGTTTTTTCCTGCATGTATGCACTGTTTAACAAAATGATTTGGGTCTAAAGGAAGGTCATTCTCTCATATTACGTAACCTTCTGACCCACATAAACAGAGGACTCTCAGGAGTAGAAGAAATTTAAAGTTTATTGGGGGATTGTAGATGGGCGGTCTGGAGGGATCCCAGCGGGGAAAACGGCAAGGGGGCAACAGGGGAACCGGCCGGAGACGTTGTGGGAAAAACGGGCAGCTTTTGGATGGAGACAGAAATGGTGAATTGGAGCGTGAGGTGAGTCTTGGTGATTTGAAGCGGACTTACTTGTGGAAGACCCAAGGGAGACGCCAGGAGGACTGAGAGGGTCTGAGTTACTTTAATCCAAATGGTCTCAGTTGTCCAGGTGGTTCTTGCTGGAGCGGGTAGGTCGAGCTGAGTGAGCGGAGTGGTGACCAGAACTGAAGAGGATGATCGGTAAGCGGTAACTGAGGTGGGTGAGTTTGGCTTTTGCAATCCTGCAGACAGTGGTGGAGAAGTTGACCTTGGTTAGATTGGAAAAACACGAGGGGAAAACATTAGTAGCAACACGAAAGCTGAGACACAAGAGAATAACTAGGAAACACTAGATTGCTCGAGAAAGTGGCGCTGAGGAAAACACTGTTACTTGGTAGCAACTTAACATTCAAGCAACGAGAAGTAGATCCTCCGCATTTTAAATGCTGCTCAGCTGATCGGTGATGTGGATCACCTGCGCAGGAACTGCACAGGTGAGGCCAGCGCTCCAGCAAACAGGAACTCGAGCGCCCTCTGAGGACAACCTGGAAACAGCAACTCAAACCCCTCACACATGCATTCATTATTCCATCCTTTTATGTTCACTGGCAAAAAGTTTTGTTTTATAAAATGTTGTCCCTTTGCTTTGATTTGCTGCTGTTGCTATATCAGATTTCAATCTGCAATACTATTAAGCTTATTATAGACCTTCTGTATCATTTGATATGATCTGTTCATTGTAATTTCTACTATACTGTGGTGCTCATTAGTTGACTAATTAGATTAATGCTTTTAATTAAACTAGGAAAGGAGAGTGGTAAGGATTATGGGAATTTATATTTAGATGTGTAAGATTGTAAAGTCCTTGAAACAGCTGTTAAAAAATATTAGTTACTCACTTAATTGGATTATTCTAGTTATTTGTATGTAGGTATTTGCAAAGAACTTTGGAGATAAATGGTAATGAAATGCTCAAATCTGTCATATAATTTAATCCAATCTAAAAAAGTCTCAGAGCTTTTGATAACACAGTTTCCAGTTATTGTGGTACTGACATGTAGTGGTAATTTAAAGAAAGATAGATTATGACCCCTGATGTAGCTTTTTTTTTTTCCGGGGGGGGGGGGATTATATAAACCTTTTTCTTTATGCAAGACAACTCAGTTCCTGTTATTAAATTCAGGACTCTTCAAAACATTGACTTTATAGTCCCTAATCCACTTAGGGACTATAAACTTATCAAAATCATCAACAGCAATCAATACTCAATTATGTTAATCACTTTTCTAGGTTATTAAAAAAAGGTAACCTTAAAAAAGTGGGTTTTAATGATTAGATGATTACCTATCAAATTGAATTTTTAGGCAGACCTGTAAAGACACTGTTGCAGTAATCAATGGAAGTAAAAATAATTGTATAGATCAGTTTCTGTAGATCTTGCTGTGACATCAATCCTTTAATCCTACAAATATTCTTCAGGTGATAAAATGCTGACTTTTTAATTGTTTTTTTGTGTCTCTGAGGATTCAGGTCTAAGCCTGTCACTTCACCCATATTTTGGACCTGATCGGTAGTTTTTAGCTGTAATAACTGATTCTGTCTGCTGACTCTTGACTGTTTCTCTTCATGTCCGAAGATAACTTCAGTTTTTTTTCTGTTTAGATGGAGAAAGTTATGGCACATCCCTGCATTGATTTGTTCTAAGCATCTGTTCAGTACTTGGAAATCATAGTTACCAGGTAACATTGTAATGTATAGCTGTGCATCGTCTGCATAGTTATAGGAACTAATTTGATCACTTTGTATGATATGATCTAACAATAGGATGTAGTGCCCAAGGATTGATACCTGGGGTAGTTCACATTTTTCAGTAGTTCACACATTATATATGGGGATTTCATTGAACACATTGGTAAGAGCAGTCTCAGTACTCTGGTAAGCATGCAAACCAGACTGAAAGATGTCCAAGCGGTTGGTCATTGTTAAGAAGTGTTTTAACTGTTTACTTTAATGCCTAATTTTGCCAATCAATGGGAGGATGGAGCTTGGCCGGTAGTTCTGCAGTAGGGACTTGTCCAGATGATTCTGTTGTATCATTGGTTTGATGAATGCTGTTTTTTAAAGGCTGTTAGAAACATCAAAGGATTTTTTTTTTGTTAGAATTGGAATTAAAATAGGTGCAAAGACAAGCTGAAATTTTTTTTTAGAGGTTGTTGGTAAGATATCAAGACAACAGCAGGAGGAGTTTAATTCATTTATTCATTTTTTCACGGTTTTGTGGTTAAGTTGGTGAAATTTAGCCATTTTGTCTGTATTTGTAATATTTTGGCATAGCATTGGAATTGGTTTGGGGGAAGATTGGCTGATTAATCCTGCAATTTTCTTGATATTTTCCATAGCCACATTAACTTAGTTAACATCACTATCATTACATTATCATGTTTGTTTGTTTGTGTTATTTTTGTTTATATAACAGAAAGTATTCCTATTTTGGTTTGCATGCTGTGTCTTCTTAAACCTCCGGTCAGTCATAGCAAAAAGCCTTTAGGTGACATTTTTAAATTAATGATATATAAGTATACCGATTTAAACCAAATTAGGCTTGTGTATATCAGAATGCAGTTTATTGTGAACACCATGCTGTAAAATTCTAATAGTGCTCTTCAAACTAGAGTTAAAAAAATTTGCTTTTTTTTCTTTTTAAAAATTTTGTCCAAAAAACCACACCAACAATCATTCCTCCATTACAAGATCACATCTCCGTAACCTTAGCCTTGTTTTGAAAAGTGCTAATCCAATCACCAGAGATTGACAAGGGTCGCTAAACCAGTCAAAACATGAAAGAGTTTTTTTTATTGAATGACCTAGTATAACCTTATGTTTATTTGAAGTGAAGCCAATTAAAATATTATTTGTTCAATGTAGCTCAAGATCGTAAGTGAAAACACATTAACCCCTTACCCTTCTCTCATATGGTTGAGTCCGTTCTCAATTAATCTGAGAGGCTGTTGCACTCACAAGCCATTAGACCCCTAATCATATTACTCAAATGGCAGGAAGGACTTAGAATGTCATTGTCTTGCTTCTCTTTATTTTGTTCAGGTATAGTATAACTTTTTAATTTGTTATTTTCATGTTTAACGTAAGCTGAAAATGTAACACAGATGGAAAGCAGAAGACAACCAGGGCAGAAAACAGCTGTAACAAAACACAGGAAGTCAAACAGATAGAAGATTGATCAGTAAGATATAACAAGTCTTATGCTCTTATGTTGTAATTTAATAATGTACCTAATTAATTCAATGCAATATTCTTTTAGACTTTTTTTGATGGTGTCTCAAACTGATTTATAGTGTTTTCCTTCGTTACTCTCTGCTTTGATAAAAGCTGTTGTCTTAGTTTACGTGGAATTGTTTTTCCTATTTATTTTTTTTTCCTATATTTTCCTATTATTCTGGGATTCTTTTTGATGTGTTCATATGGGAAGTTTTCTGTTATTTTAAATCCTAAAAGAGATAAGATAGTCCTAAAAAGTAGAATACACCTAAAACAGAAAAATCTGGCCTTGTCCAGTGGACAATATCCACCTCACAGATTCATCTTTTGGGTCTCTCTTCACCTCTCTAAATGCAGTGAAGTGAAACTAACTTATTGAAAGCATTCAGTTTGCATTAATAGCATGTGTCAGCATGAAATAAAAAGCAAAAGCAATTGAAATTATATACTGTGACTAACCGCTGTACCACCCATGGCTTGTGTGGTGTTCTAGTAACTAAGTTTTATAGTCAATCTTAAATAGAAATGTCCATGGATGTTGTAACAAACTTTTTTTTCATCAGCTGGTTATATTTTATTATTATTTAGGCAGAGTACCATTGATCTATTCATTGTTAATTATTGATTATTTTTGGTTTCCCCATCTGCAAGCAGTTTGTCAGTCATTTTATTGTTGTGTTAAGCACATAATAAGAGAGGGATATAATGACAGATTTGACATAAACTTTAAATGTGCAACAATTTAAAAATGAATTATTTTTCCCATGTGTAACAATGCAAGTTGTGTCTCTCTTAGGTTTCAAACACCAGCGAAAATAATGTTACCAATGACATGCCATACAAAGTTCAAGTTTAGCTTCATTCAAATGCTTTTACATCCTCTTCTGATGATAAAAATGCAGTCTGGCTAAGAAAATCTTTTAGTTAACGGGTTTCATTGATCTTAGTAAAAGAGACATAGTAATGGATGCCTCTGAATGAATAAATAAATAAATTTGTCTCTCTCCATGTAACTCTAATATTATCACTCCACCAATACTTTATTTAAGCAGTAATTGAATATGTTGACTTTTATAATATACAAATTGCATACAGATAAAGGCAACTGTTCCCTGATACTTTAATGCAGTGTCCGTATAAATCAAGCTATGTTGAAAAAAATTACATTTTAACACAACACCATTGTTTTAAATAACAGTAAGAAATATTGTTGATTTTGGGCACATTTTTAAGATTAGCAGCTCATTATACAAAATAAGCACTTTGCTGACTACGTGTTAAATCTGAATAGGTATTACATTAATAAGTAATGTGTAGCACCTATGATCTTATTACTGCCTGAGTATTTGTCCAGACTTCATGTTATATGAGAATAAGTTTATCATGAGCTGTGTGTGTTTTTTTCCCCTTCATATAGACATATAAAGATTATAATCTTATTTATTGTAGTTAATGATTTAAACAATGTTGTCATTCCATGAACAAGGTCTAAGATGTGTAAAGCCTTCTAGATGATTAATATGGGATCACTACAATAGTTCAATTAGATTCAATAATGTATCGCTAAAGGCACTGAAATGAATTCACTGGGATCCAAACCTGTTTTGATCAGATTTTATTTTTGTCAGTTTGATAGTCTTGGAGGTATTTAAAAATAGCAAACTAATTGGACTATTTTTAAAGACTAGATATTAGCCAATATATCCAAGAGAGTTTATCACACCAGACAGTCAAAAAAAAACGCAGAGCTGATCAGGTCTTAGTGTGTATGTCACACTGTAACAAAGCTTTGGGACCTGTGTGAGTTGTTGTCAGCGGGACTCTAAGAGAGCACAGAGACAAAGGCTGCCTATGGTGCTTTTGTGATGATTAACAAGCTGTCTTGTGAGTAGCTATTGTGGAATAAAACAGCAGGAGTGAATTAAATCTACTAGAAAATAACTTTAACAAATATTTCATGAAACCAAGTTGCAAAGTACATAATTCTTCATAATACAGTTTTGCAAATAACTCAAAGTCTTTCTTTGCACAAAGATTGAACAGATAAATGTGCAAGAAAATGCCAATATGAACACTTGTGAAAATATTGTGTGTTAAAAATATGTTTACTAGGATATTAATATTCCCAAACTTATTCCTCTGTGATGTTGTGCAGTGCTCCAACTTAAGTACATAGGGCTGTCTTGCTGCAAATAACAGTCTGTATATTTTAAGAGCTTGAATAACGTCTAACAGCTATTAAAGTAGCACTATTCACAGTTCTCAGCAGTTATAGTCATAACAGTATTCTTTGCATTTTTCGTTTCTGTTATTATAAAATTGTAGTGAAGTCCAAATAGCAAGAAAGACTGGAGCATTGGGTCTTTTGATAGAATTTGTCCAGCTGTTACTTCTGCAGAATCAGCTTTAGGATTTTTCACAGTAACATTAGAATGGACTTCTATTAAAAATACATCATGTGCATGGCAGTTTATGTTGTTTTGAAGGGTACATATTGTTTGGCATTGATGGTGACTTAAACACATGCACGTATTACCCATGCAATGTAAACTAATGCACTGAAACTTCATAACAGATGGTAGTTTTTTAGCTCTGCGCTGATAACCAGCTGGATAGTCCCATTTGACTTTAACCCACAGGAGAGTGTTTAGGATTTTTAAAAAGAGAGCAGGACTTTTTCCAACTTTTCTTCAATGCATCTAAAATAAACATATGTATAAGTTACTTTACATTGTATAGAGTATTTTTTTATAATACACTCCTCCTGCTGACATAGTCATTTTTACAGAAAATCCAATTTCTTGCAACAGTTCAAAAACATTCAATTAAAGCTCATTGGCAAATTTCCTTTTAACAAAGATTTTTTCTTTCTGCATGTTTGTTTCTCTTGTCTCTTTATAGGGCAGTAGATTGGCAACATGTTCTTTGTGTCCCTTGACAGCTGGTATACACTCTAACAATCCACAAACTAGAAACTAGAGATGAACTTACTTTCAACTGCCTTGATTTGCAATTGGTTTAATTACCTTGCCAAAGTGTTGGCAATTAGCTTATCTGTGAAATTAATATGCATTTGTGCTACGATGTTCCAAACACACAGTAAAAAACAAAATTTTAATCAGAAAGATGTTTAGAAAGTAATTCAGAAGGCTTTTTTTCACTCTGGGGTATATGCCTAGACAGAAGGAGATGTTTTTAGAATAACTGACCAGCTTTATCCTTTCGAAGTCATGTTAAGTCATCCTTTATCTGCAAATTTTTATCATTTAGGAATCTCACAGTTAAGGGTAGGAGCTTACCATCGCCACTGGCAAAGTATTGTTAGTAGTTGTTATGTTTTAAGGTAGCTTTCTGACCCACATGCAGAGTAACACACAATGACACAATGACACAAAAGTTTTATGATGATTTATTTAAAATACTGAAATGATAAACCAGATGAGTTCAGGAAGTGAGGAGACAAAGGACGAAACAGGTTCTGCAGGGAGAGTGGCAATATTAAAGATTCTCGACGAATACAACATGCGTAATATTCTTAATTTAGGTAATTTGAGTTTTTTTCAAGTTCAGGGTGCAGGTCAGCACGGAGGAAAGTGCAAGGAACCAGACGAGTGTCTGTTGATGGTTGTGGAGGAACAGCAGGGTGGCTGTAAGGTTGTAGGCTTGATGAGGCTTGGAGTTGTCTTGGATTTCCATAAATCCAGTTCTATGGCAGTGTGATTACAAGGTGTGGTTCCAAAATGAGAGCAAATCAGAGCATGGCATGAGTCCAAGCAATACTAAGCAGGAAAAAATAGCCTTAATGCAAAGCATTTAGCAACTAGTTGGGATCATCATCCAACAAGGTACTGCTATGCAACTTTTTTTAAACTCAAAACTCCTAAGCATTGTTCTGTCAGCCTGATTAAATTTTTACATTTGTAAAAGCACAAGCATTCTTTCTGGTTTTGGTTTTTATTTTTATTGGTTTGTTTGGATAGTTATTTCTATTCCATAGTCTGAAAAGTTTATGAAATGTTTAGTTTTCTTGAGTTTTATTGAAAGACAGATTTGCAACTTCTTTTTATTAAGAAATCCTCGCTTTTTTTGTAGTTAACCTCTTTAAAGTTTTTTTTTATACGAAACCAGAAAAAAAGGTTGTTAGAAGACAAAATAAAAAAATGGTTTAGGAGGTCGAACAAAATCGGTATTAAAATTTCTGATCTTTGTATCTATTTGTGAAACCTGACTAAGCATATGCTGAAAAAAAGTGGGAGAAAAAAATTGCTTGCCTTTGTCGATGTATCGATAACATTATCCTGGAAAAAAATTATTTAAAGTGTTTAGGCTTTGCTGTCCACTCCAAGATCAGGTCAAAATAAGAGCCTTGGTCTTGGTGAAATTTAACTTGCTGGACTTTTTCTTTGCTCATGGATGTTATGTTTCACAAAATCCAAAGTTTTCTCCAAATTTACAACCAGTTTTCCGAGTTGTGCGAGTATACTCAGACCTATTTTAAGTAGGCGTGTAATTAGTTAGTTAATTGTGTTGATGGCTAAAGTAGTAATCTTGCTTGAACTTTTAAATAAATCTCAAATCAAATCTCTCTTCAGCAGTAAACACTTATTTATTGGAAGGTTAGCAAAATGTTGCTGTTGGTACATGGACACATTTTGCAACACCTAAGAGTTTCAGTTAAGAACAGTTTAGAAAAGACATTAGGTCATCCTTTACTGTTGCTCCACAGCTTCTTTCATAGTCATTTAACATTATTAAGGTCACATTTTGTGGTTATAAGGTAGGTGTTAAAATTCAGCCTGTGTTTCACTGCAATAAGGGATGTGTGGTTTTGTGAGTTCAACCATCTGGACATCTGCTGTGAGTCTCCAAGATGTAAGAAAAGGCGAACCTTCACAAATTTAGATCACGTAATGCTTGTACAGTATTGTGAGCTGGATAGGCAAGCTTATGCATAGAAGAAACCTTACATGACCTCTAAAGAAAGACAATAAAGACCACATCAAATGTTAATTATTAAAGGTTCTACCAATGTCTAATTTAATTTAATGTGAATTCTTCTGTTGTGGGAATGCGTCATATGTTTGTTCAATCCAGATTCAATTCAAAAATACTTTATCACTCACAAAGGAAAATTAAATAGTGTATTGACTTATATTTTTAAATTAAAAGAACATCAGTGAACAAAAAGAAGGAAAAGCACGTATCAAAAGAGAAGGATAAAGTTGTTGAGAAGTTTAAAGCGGGGTGATGTTACAAAACAATATCCCAAGCATATCTCAAAGGACTATTTCAGCCAATATGTACAAACTTAACAGCAAATCTTTCAATACATTGTCATACATTGAAACTCCATAATCTGGACCAATGGAAAAGGAGACAAATTAAGAAAAGAACCGAGCAGACATGTAAAAAGTTATCTCGTCAGATCAGGGGGTTTACTTGCAAGGATAATAAGTTTCTTTATCTGAAACGATACCCCAGAATAATTGCTGCTGTGTAGCTTTATTGTGACCTAATATGAAAAAAATTAAAGGTATGGTTACTTTTGTGCTCAGTGGCGCAGTGGGTAGCACTGTTGTCATGTAGCAAGAAGGCTCTGGTTCAATTCCACCTTGGGTCTTCCTGCAAGGATTTTGCATGTTCTCCCTGTGCATGCATCTCTCCAGCTACTCCGGCTACCTCCCACAGTCCAAAAACATGACTGTTAGGTTCTAAACTGTCCTTAGGTGTGAGTGTATATGTGGTTGTTTGTCCTGTATGTCTTTGTGTTGCCCTGCGATGGACTGGCGACCTGTCCAGGGTGTACTACTGCCTCTTGCCCGTTGTAAGCTGGAGAGACCCACCCGACTCCAATAGGGACAACGGTGTACGGAAAATGGATGGATGTTTTGGGACTGTTGGAGGACGCTACAGTAAGTGAGACTAAGATCTATGTATGCCTTTGGAGATAAATGCATACATGAAAAACATTTATACTAAAGACAAACGTCTAACAGAAAGGTCAATAGGGACAAGGGTCTACAGAAAATGGATGGATGGGTTACTTTTGTAAGGCAATATATTCTACTTCCGTTTACCCTTATGTCAACAAAACCAGAAATGTTGAATTATTTTAGCCCAGTTCTCTGTTCAGAGCAACCTAATGTTTTCTTTACAGTCTTTATGGTTCACTTTTTTTCTCTTTTCTACTCAATCCACTTCCCACCTCCCAATAAAAATGCTACTGTCCTTGTTTTTGCCCTATATAATAAACTGGACCATCTTGTGAAAATGTAAAAAAAAAAATCTTACATTAAAGTAAGTAAGTAGAAGAAATAATTGCAAAATGAATGAAATGACTCATTTTAAACTGCTTGATCCCACAGAGTGTCTATTTTTTGCTAATGTTTCTGAGAAGAAAACCTTTTTCATACTACGAATTTCCCTGCCAAGTTAATTTGGTTTATAAAAATGCTGTAAGAAGAATTAGTCTGAAAAGGCATATTTTCATAGTGGACTTGGTTTTTGATTTTTTGGGAGGGGGTTTGTCTTTTTTTTTTTTTGCATTATCCTCTAAACTAGTTTGCCTTATATACACAAAAATCCCTTACCTTTGAACATGCTTCAATAATTTATGACAAGAGACTTCCGGTGTCATGGCGACTAGTACGGCAGCATAAAAAAGAGGTCCTGCATCGGTAGAATTAAAAGCCCCCCTAATTCAATTTGTTAATCCGTTAAAAGTTATTTTCTCGAGAAGAAGAATGAGTGGGGACAAAAACAAGAAGGGACGAGCCCAGTCTCGAATCTCAGAAATGCGACACGAAGGAAAAGCTGGCGGAACGCACTCGGCCGAGGAAGGAGAGAAGATGGCGGATGAGGCCCTGCCTGATACAATTAGCTCATTGAGAAGAGTGGTAGGTGAAGTAATGGCAGAGGGCATGCGGGACCTCAAATCAGCAATGAAGAAGGAATTAGCGCAAGTGAGAATGAGCCTAAAAGAGGAAATTAGAGTTATTTTTGGCGAGCTGACAAACGAAATAAATCAACAGGTTAGCGCCGCTATCAATAAGACGCTCACGCCGAAATAACTTGCGGATACTTGGCATCCCAGAAAATGCGGAAGGTACCTCAATGCAAAAGTACATGGAAAACATGCTTAAGACTGAACTCGGGCACTGTTTAGATTGGGCCAGTGAGAAGAATTTGGGTATAGAGAGAGCCCACAGAGCGCTGGGTGTGCGGCCCCCGGCGGGGGCCCCACCTCGGTCCACGGTGGTGCGCTTCTTTAAATTTAATGTTAAAGAACAAATCCTCCGCGCGGCGTGGAAGAAGCCTATATATATACAAGACAAATGCGTATTCTTCGACCATGACTATGCTGAAAACATACAACTTAAGAGGAGAGAGTATGCTCCGGTTAAGAAAGCGCTGAAAGAAAACGCCATCCGGTTCCAAACCCCGCTGGCCAAAATGCTTGTGCACTTTGACTCGGACGTGGTCGTTTACAACAGCGCGGAGGAGGCTGCGCCCGACCTGAGAAGACGTGGATTCACGGTGGGACCGGTGTCTGCAAACAGATCTAAAGCCATCACAGCGGAGACGATCAACAATCTTCTACCAACGGTTACAGTGGGACCGCAATGCGTCTAGAGCGCGCCTGGACTGCAAGAGAGCACACAGAAAAAATTGAAGATGTTCCAGCGGCCTGGCGGAGATGACGTCCCTATGGATGAATAATCTGCTTTATTTCCAACGGAAAAAAACATTTGATCACCTCTCAGCGAAATTCCAGACCAGCTGATTAGTAACTTTCAGAGCGTCATGTCTGGTGAGGACTGTGACCCCCCTTCATAACCGGAGTGATGAACAGATGCAGGTGACTCTGACATTAACATTTTCAGTTTCCTTTCTCTTAGTAGGAATAGGCAGGGGCCCCACACAGTGGCAGTTTCCCCCTACTTCAAGAGGAATAAGAGATCCTCTTTTTTGGAAGACCTGTTCATTGTTATGACAAGTTCTGTTGTCATGTATTTCTATGTGTTGTGAGTTCTGAGGGCTGGGAGTGTTGTTACACAGGTGGAAAAAAAACATGTTAGTGTTTAGAGGATATGCAGTATTATAATATACAGACTTCGAATGTGAATGGTATAAAAAATCCCATTAAAAGAAGGAAGATCATCTCAAAGCTTAACAGAGAGCAGGTTAGCATTGTTTTTTTGCAGGAAACACATTTGTCAAATGAAGAACATGAGAAAATAAAGAAAATGGGTTATAGAAAAACATATCTTGCTTCTCACAGATCGGGGAAAAAAAGAGGGGTAGCTATTTTTATATCAAACAATATCAGATTTGATCTTATTTCCGAATATAAAGATAAAGAAGGAAGATTTGTGTTGTTAAACGGGAAGTTGGAACAGGAAGAGGTCACCCTATGTAATATATATGCCCCCCCTGGTAGTAATATTAATTTCTTTAAGGAAGTGTTTAGTCTTATGGCAGCAGAAGCCAGCGGCACATGTATATGTGCAGGGGATTTTAATTTACTCCTAAATCCGAAAATGGATACAACTAGCAGAGAGCGAAGAAGGACTCACTTAGAAAAGCAATTCAAAAAAATCCTGCAGGAATTGGGACTCACAGATGTATGGAGATATCTCCATAAATTTGACCGTGATTTTACTTTTTACTCTTCTAGGCATAACATACATACTAGAATTGACTATTTTTTTATGTTCAATAAAGACCTTCACAGAGTGAAACATTGCATAATAGGCCAAAGAGACATTTCTGATCATTCTGGTTTAAGTATGACAATCAATTTAATTAGAAATGTTAAAAACACTCTATGGAGGCTCAACACTGGCTTGTTAAATAGCACTGCATTAAAAAGGGAAATGGCAGATGAACTCAAAAGTTACCTGGAATTTAATGATAATGGAACAGTTAGTCCAACAATTCTGTGGGATGCAGCTAAAGTATATATTAGGGGTAAAATAATTGCAAAATGTGCTTACTTGAAGAAGGTCAAAGTGAAAAAACTACAGACTTGCAGGGACATTTAAAAAGACTGGAGCAGCTGCATTCGATTAATGCAAAAGCCCCTCCTTACTAGAACAGATGAAGCCTATAAAGCAGGAGATTCATAAAATATTAAGTGAGGAAATTGAAAAACAACTTAAATATATGAGGCAAAAATATTATGAGGCAGGGCCTTAAGCTGCTAAGGTTCTTTCATGGAGGCTTAGGAAACAACAGATGGAAAACACAATCTATAAAATCCAAAACACAAAAACTAACGAGATAACTAATAAACTTGAAGAAATTCAGAGATCGTTTGAAGAGTATTATGCAGCTCTGTACACACAGCCGGACAAAATAGATAAACAAACAATTAAAAAATTTCTTAACTCCCTGGATCTTCCATCCATAGGAAAAATACAAAATAACAAGTTAATGGCAGAAATTTCGGCTGAAGAAATAACCGTGGGATATCAGATTTGAAGAGCGGCAAATCACCGGGCTGTGAGGGGTTCCCTCCTGAATGGTATAAGGTCATTAGGGAATCTGTTCTCCCACTGTTAAAGGCCTCTTTTAACTACACCCTGGGAGGGGGCGCCCCCCGCCATCATGGCAAGAGGCATTTATATCGGTCATACCAAAGGTGGGGAAGGACAAAACGGATCCTAAAGGATATAGACCAATTAGTGTTTTAAATATAGACTGCAAACTATACGCTGCAATATTAGCTAAGAGATTAAGTACTCTGATGCCTTCCGTGATAGATGAGGACCAGACAGGTTTCATTGGTAATAGACAAACGCATGATAGTATAAGAAGGGCCGTTCATGTTATTGATCATATAATTAAAGAAAAGTCAAGTGCAGTTCTTCTCGGCTTAGATGCCGAGAAGGCATATGATACTGTAGGCTGGGACTTTTTATTTGAAGTAATGAAGAGATTTGGGTTCTGTGATAGATTTATTCAATGTATAAAAACTATGTATTCCTCACCAAAAGCAAGAATTAAAATTAATGGAAGCCTTTGAAATCAAATAATATTACAACGAGGATGTAGGCAGGGCTGCCCTCTAAGCCCATTACTCTTTAATCTTTTTATCGAACCACTGGCTCAGGTTATTAAGGAAGAGTCTGGGTTGGAGGGGGTGACAATAGGGAGGGTGAAAAACAAGATATGGTTGTACGCGGATGATGTTTTAGTAGTATTAACAAACCCTGAACCTGGAATCCCATTGGTTATGAACATCCTGGAAACATATGGCAGACTCTCAGGATATAAACTCAACATACAAAAAACTCAAATTTTGACCTTCAATTTTGTTCTGTCAAAACAGCTAATAAATAGGTTTCATTTTAATTGGCATCAATTACAAATAGAGTATTTGGGTGGTATATTAACAAAGAATTTGGCTCAATTATATGAAACTAATTACAAACGAATAAATAAGAAAATATATGAGGACCTGGACAGGTGGAGCCTGCTTCCCCTCGACCTCGGCAGCAGAATCCGAACAATAAAGATAAATGTTCTTCCTAGACTGTTGTACATATTTACAGCACTCCCACTAGAAGTTCCAGCAAAAAAATTTAGGGAGTGGGATAAGCATTTCTCTAGGTTTATATGGAGCAATAAAAGGCCAAGAGTAAGATACTCGACCCTGCAGCTGGCTGGGGACCAGGGGGGTATGGGTTTACCCCGCTTGACGGATTATTACTTGTCTGCCCAGGTTAGACCTCTGGTGTGCTGGTGTAATCCAACCTATGAGGCTAAATGGAAGGACATCGAGCTGTGTTTGTTGGACTTCCTTATACAGTCTGTTTTGGGGTGTTTGGGTGAGCTGCACCGGGTATACCAAATACAAAATATTTGTTTGAGTTTCTCCTTGAAGAAGTGGGCAGAGGTGGTTAAAAAGTTCAATCTCCACAGACAGATGGGAGTGTTGAGTTGGCCTGCGTACCACCCACATTTCCTTCCGGCATTGATAGACCATAAATATAGAAGATGGGCGAAACAGGGAATCACTGCATTCTGTAAAATAATTAAAAATGGAGAGTTAGTAAAATTTGAGGATTTGTGTCGGACTTATGAGGTGGGCAGAGAAGACTTCTACCGTTATTTGCAGGTCCGAAGTTTCTTTGGGAAGGAAATCAAAACATTTGACGGGGATGCAGAGCCAGGATTAGTACAGATATTTGTGGATTCATATGCTGGCAAAAATACAAAGGGCATCATCGGTAAATGCTACAGAAACCTAGCATCTATGAATAAGAACTCAACTGATTATATCAGACAACAATGGGAAACGGAAGCAGATGTAAAAATTTCAGCTGAGGCGTGGAAGCAGATTTGGAGAAGCACTCTGTCCACAACAAACTCTTTAACATGGCGCGATTTCTGCTGGAAGAATCTAATCAGATTTTTTATTACACCAAAGCAGAAATTGAAGGTGGGTGGCCCACAGCTCTCATGCTGGAGGGAATGTGGTGTGGTTTGTGCAGACTACTTTCATATTTTTTGGGATTGTCCGCAGTTGAAGACCTTTTGGAAGGAAGTTAATCAAGTAATCTATGAAATTATCGGTATAACCTTAACCTTGTCATTTCCTGTTATGTACCTCGGAATACTTCCTGAGGGACTCAGTAATGGGGACACATACCTGTTAAAGATAATAATGATGGCAGGCAAGAAAGCCATTAGTAAATGTTGGCTCCAGCCCAGACCTCCTACTCTGAAAATGCTTGTGAATATTATAAAGCTGATTCACAATATGGAAATTTTGACTTTTACAATACGGCTCAAGAAGGAGAAGGGAGAGAAACTTTGGGAAAAATGGGATCATTTTATTGCCAAAGGTGTGTAACAGCTAACTTTTATGACTATACATCACTGTGATAGTCACCTGAGAGCTTCCCCTGTGCTACTGTTACGAGATTTCATACAGTGAAATGTCTGTAAAACGGTAATGTTCACTAGTATGACTGCCTGCCGTAGCCCTCATGTTTGGATGTGTTTGATTGTATGTATTTGAATGTTAAAAGACGAATAAAAATAAAGTATAAATAACTAAAAAAAAATAATGTATGACAAGGCAAACAGTGTAAGAATCTTGACTAGAGGTCCGCTACTTTTTAGTTCCTTTCTTGCTTAGTTTAGTTGATCTATTACAAAGGAACAATTTTGTCTAACTCAAAAATAAATAAAGATACAATTATCTCTTAAGATGAAAAGTATCACACTGAGGGAGAGATCCCCATAACAACAGAAGCTCTCAACTTTACGCAATGAAGTCTGCAGCAAGAGTGGTAGATCGCTGTGACAGACTTACATTTGAACCCTGGGGTTGAGCTCACTGGGGAAGTTAGGCTGCTGATGCTTGATAATGATTGGGCTCTGACAGTGCCTGTTTGTATTACTGTGAATGCTGGTAGTGTAGCAGCGGTATCCGCTGCAAGAGCTTGTTTCATGCTTTTTTTAGATTTAAGGATGGCTGGTTAATCCTTCAGGGGTCGTCAGTGAGGGAGGTAAAAGCTGCAGAAGCCTGCCTGTCACCATCCAGAGCTGTATGTCAAAAATTCCGACAATGGTGTTCTATACTAGACATTTTCAGTAGGCATAGTCTTTTAATGGTTATGATTTTCGTATTTGAAGTAGAAAAAATGTCTGCTCTGTATTAAAGCAACACCAGATTTTAATTTAAGTAATAAAAAATTACGCTTTGCCTTTGAGTACGGGTTAAAGCTAAATATGAACATAACGGCTTGTTATGTGCCTGATGGTTCTTGTTGTTTATTACTTTTATTTTGGACTTTTAAAATGCACGGAAAAAAACTACAGTTTAAAATTTTCCTAAATGGGATATTTTATTGATCACCAAAAGTGTTGTTGTCTGTTTTGATTACTATTAATGTTATGCATTTGGTGTCCTTTCTGTTTGTCCATTCCCAGGGAGCTAATAGATATAGAAAATATCCTACCTGAACATTGTTGAAATTATTTATTGTGCACTGTGACATTGTAGCTGTTTATGTAAAATAACTTAATATTTCAATTTCCCATAAGTAACTCCTTTTTTATACCTACATCATTCAATATTATGACTAAGCATGAGCAGAAAAATATTTACAAGGTTCACCACAGTATTTCTAAACCACTAAATGTTACAAACTAAGACAGAAACATCCAAAATAAACCAAAACTTGCAGTACAAGAAAAAACAGGGATATGACAGAACGTATGTCGAGTCAAAAAAACATTAACAAGGTCTCGAGGTCTAGAGGGCAAGGCAAGGCAAGGAAATCTGTGAACTAAAAATGCAAAAACTACACTCAATAATCTAGTGCCGCCTGCCTATCAATGAATGATGAATGGGTAACCTGGTGTGTTTATATATATATATATATATATATATATATATATATATATATATATATATATATATATAGTTGTTGAGGATAACAGGTTTTCTGATTCTGAGATACTACCCCACTCTTCACCTGTACCCGTCATGAATGTTGGATGTGAATTGTTAATGACTAATAAAATAAAGACTTAGAGAGAGGTGTAAATCTAACAAAAAACATTTATCACATTCGGCCGAATGGAGACACTCACCCGAAACAAGCCACATGCCTAAATGCTGTCTTAACTTTTGTTCCCCGACTCGTTATTAAATTTTGTCACCACTCACTGGCTGGAAGTTCTGACCAGCGAACTTTTCCATAAACACTACAGCCCTCACATACCTCCGGTCACAAGCTTCACTTTATAACCGAAAGATGTTTGGGTTTCTCCCTCCTTATCAGGAATCTGGAGGCAGCCGCAGCAACAAAGTTAAGGCACCAGGTAAGATGTGATTTATGCACAACTGATCTCAAATTTTGTTAAATTAAAATGTCGGAAGCAAAGGGTAGATGGAGAGACACACTTTAAATTTCAGACCAATAATTTGATGCTTTATCACTGACTGTATTCAATAATAGAAGGTAAATCTTGCAGCAAGGGGGTTTTGGTCAGAAAAAAAAAATGTCTTTTCATACGTGATTTTACCAGATTAAAGTGATGTTGTATTAAGTGGGCCTATCTTGTGGATTTATTATGCAAGAGAGCTGAAATTGGAGTTGTTTGAAATGCCAACCGAATAAAAAAAAATGATATTACTAAACATCAGTTTTATTCGGATGCTTTTAGTGAGCTCTTAAAATAAAATAAAAAATATAAAATCCCTGTGTTTGAGCATGACCTATTTCTAACCCCTTTGTCATCTTATAAATGTTGCAGTCAGCTAGCTGCTACCGTTTGCTGGCCATGATGGTGTTTTAGTTGATGGAAACATCGTTCAAGCCCCAGAGTTCACCAACTGTCTCACAGGTTACACTTCTTCAGCTCATTACATTTCAGTCTAGTTCCCTTAGCACAGATGTGCTGGAGGGTTGTGAGTCACCTACATTTACCTACTGAGGCAATGACCTCATTTGGGGATTTGGGATGTTTCTTTGCAAACATGGTAACATTTAAAAAGGGATGAGAAAATTCCAGTATTACTACAGCTGTGCAGTGTAAAAGGTGTGTCAAAATTAATTATGTTAAAGATAATTTATGTCATTGTAATCATACATATTTTGTAGTTAATCCTTTTTGTTTAGCAATTAACGAAACCATCTTAGTTACCCGTATTTTCCGCACTATAAGGGGCACCTAAAAACATTCAATTTTCTCAAAAGGCGACAGTACGCCTTATACTCTGGTCCGCGTTATATATGGACCAATATTGAGCCACAACAGGTATCGCAAGTACGGTAAGCAGCCGCCGAGGTCATTTTCCTGTAGAAGAAGAAGCGTACCTACAGTATGTCTTGAATTTGGAAAAAAATTAGATTTATCACTAAAGAAGGGTTCGATGAATGTGCATTTGAAACTGGTTGGTTCGGTACCTCAAACAAGGTTAAGAACCACTGATCTAACGAATGCATAACGTAACCCCAGCCTCTACTGTATGGCGTGATTTTTGTGCCACCAGTTTTGCGGGCATAGAGCTATCTGAAGGAGCAATAATTGTAAACGTGTGCATATGAATCTCAGGTGCGTGCGCTCGCTCAAAGGTGCTCGGACACGCGCTCAACTCTGATAAACTGCTACGCGCCTTATATGCAAAAAAAGTTTTAAAATAGGCCGTTCATTGAAGGTGCGCCTTACAATGTGGTGTGCCTTATAGCATGGAAAATACGGTAATTAAGGAAACCTAGAGGTTTGCATAAAGTCACTGAATTGCAGCATTCAGTCATCCGTGATCAGCATGCAAAGACATTAAACATACTGTAGATAGCTTGAGGGTTGATAGCCTGAATTGTGTCATTGACCTCACAACAATCGTATACTGAGCCTGCGTGTAGAGACAGGGTAAAGGAAAAACGAATCTTTAACAGGAAGAAACCTTCAACAAAACCTCGCTGAGTACATGTGGCCATCTGCCAAAACCAACTTGGTGTTTGAGAACACAAAAACAGAAAAAGACACAGAGAAACTGATTTAAATGTATTTTCTCTGTAAAAAAGAAAAGTTGATAGCAGGTGATGGAGAACATTGAGTTGTTTGCTGCGCCATCTCAGCCGATGCCCCTTCCAGGAAAGTGTCATGATAAACTAACCCCTTATGCTGCGTTCATACCAAAAGCATCTTGAGCGTCTACAGCGTCCAGTTTACATGCTAAGTCTATGCAGTCTACGCACGTTGTGGAATGTCGAAAAGTCTTGAGGTGTGGTACGCGCGTTGAGACCAGAGCGTTTGGAGCGTTTTGGGCGTCCCACACGTCTGACGCTCCAAATACTCGATTTGGGAAAATGTAACTTTCGCCTCTGGACGCTTGAGCGTCGTCCAATCAGAGTGCCTTCTATGTTATGTAGTGAGAAATTTTCTAACGTGGCAGAAGATTCGGAAGTTATAATGGAGGATAGATTTATGGTTGATGTTTTTGCTAATTCAAGTGAGATGAAACTAGCGCCAAAATCGACAGCATCGTCAGGGCAGCGCAGTACATAGGGAAAATCACAGAACTCCGACCGCAGCTGAACTTTTTAAATACACATAAAACTCTCTTTCTTTCCTTGTAGAGACAAATTCAACTTTGTGGGTACGAGTAAAAAGTGTTACGAAGACGTCACAGGGCAAAGTAATCGATCCACGATCACATCAAACACAGTCGGCTCCAAATTTAAAGATGGCGGAAGACAATGGACCAGGTGGTGCAACAGCCTTTGGTGAAGCATCACAAGTAAGACCAATATATATTTCTGTATAAACAAGGGGTTTCTTTAGCTGGAGGGGGCTGTGTTTGATGAGATCCCGGATCAATTACTTCGCCCAGTGACGTCCACGTAACGTTCTTTTACTAGTACCAAGAAAGTGGAATTTGTGTCCACATAGAAAGGAAGAGTTTGTAGTAGTAGAAATAGAATAGAGTTCTATTCATAAGAGTTTGCACTCATAGCTTTTAGAATCCTACTCTCAGACTCACAAATTTTTCAGCAGAATTTTGGACACAAGAACTGTATTGACAAATAAATGCGAATACAAATGTTAGAGTTTTGCATACACCTTTTTGACTGTGATCTTACTCCATAGACAAGGAATATCCATTTTCAAGTATTGTCATATATCTCAAATAGATTTTGTTCTAGGCCATTTTGTATCAAACCCTTGAGTGAATATTACATTTTGTTGTAAAATATGGCCCCCTTATAAAATTTGTTCAACAGTGGCTAAGGTCTTGTCACCATTGCATAAAACACAGTTCTACGGCGTGCCTGATGACAGGTTGACCTGTCAAAGCAGTTTCAACTTTCACAATTCCCCACAGCTTCTCTTGAGTTGCCATGATTTATAAGCTAATCGTAGTCTAAGCTTCTTCAAAACTGTTTCCCTGGACATGCCTGCTTTGTTTGTTGATCTTGATAATGTTTGTTCAATGATGTTCTCACACAAACTTATTCTGACATTAAATCAAACATTTGATTGGATGATGGCTGCTTTGAATTTTATTTAGGTGCACAAGAGTAAGGGAAGCTTGACAAAAATGTTTGCTTTGTTTTTGTGTGCGTGCGTGCGTGCGTGCGTGCGTGCATGCGTGCGTGCATGCGTGCGTGCATGCGTGTGTCTGTGGTCATTGAATATTCACTACTTAATGTTGGTCAGTTACAAATGATACCATACCATGTTGATGGTCGTGGCATGATAAAATGTAAAAAGTAAGGTTTCAGAATGAAGACTTTTCAGTGCCCCGTATATTAAAACTTGTGATTTTTAACTTCATAGCACAAAAGAGCATTAGTTTGTTTGATTAAGCCTCACAATGTTTTAAAAAATCTCAAGAGGAATAAAAATAAGGTGGGTTTTTGACATGATACAGATTCGCTGTCCCTAAAATAGGTTTCCTAATAAATCGTTTACAGATGCATTCATTCAAGTATGTCATAAGTGTTCCGACCCTTGAGGGTTAATATCTTCCTTTCAAACAAGAACCATCCACAGAGTACATCCCCTGTAATTATCATTCTGCGTACCCCAGGCCCAATTTTGTTCTTTTCATGCTAATTTGTTTTGCCCTGTGTTGACATGGTTTATGCCTCCTCTACAAACCTGGCAAAAAAAATATTAATCTACTTTGGGTCAGAAAGCAGTAAATAAATTCCTGTAATAAAGCAGGGGTAATTGGAAAATTTCGCATGCCTGAATTTGGGGTCACAATGGTAGCAAAGTGGATGTCCTTTATTATCTGTAATTGTACTCTTGCGTTCCTCTGAAGACTCAATATATTATGTATATTTAAACATTATTATAAACAGAAGAAGCATATATTTGGTGTTCTCTTTGATCATGTATGAATCAATTAGCATGCTTTAGTATCTGTGGGAGAGAAATTCCTTCAGTGGGCACATTGGTGACTCATTGCCCAAACCTCCCATTACACATGGTAAAGTCTCCAATTACAACATTAATTAAACTTTTAACTGCCGATTCGATGTAAGACATCTGAAAACTACATTAGCCTCTATATCATTTTGTAGCTGTAGTAAAGATTTGTGTAAAGTTCTAAAACTCTAAAACATTACTGAAATTATCTAGCAGTGAATTTAGAGATTTTTTTTAATCTACACAATTTTTCAACTCTGATCATAGTTATGCCATTCACATTGCTCTGGTCAAAGATATGAGCAAGTTTGGGTGTATTCTTCGTGTCATATTCTGCCTTATAAAGTATGTAGTTCAATACGGTGCTCTCGTTTCTTGTGTTACTTACGTTAATTGAGTTGAGTAACTCATAAGAGTAACATTTATGACCCTGGAAAACATGGTGTATATAATGAATTTATGGTTCGTGAAATGTCTGATCAACTTAAAAAGAGAAAGCTAACATTAAATATATTTTTGTTATATTTATTTAATCATAACTGACTGGACCCCAATAACCATTCCAGTGGTTAAATAAAATTTAATTTAAGAAACAACACATATGCAACCGTAATAACAGAGTTGTTAATGAAAATATTTTTTCTAAAACAACATTTTGAGCCGTTCTGACATTCTTCATATTGTGCACAAACATCTATAACTAATATAGTGTCTTTGAGTCAGCTACCGGAGAACAATATAATTGAACGCAAATTGGAAGTGGAGCTGCACAGTGCCGTAATTTTTGGAACTTCCTGCCTTAAAGCGAGAAGGTATTGAATTAAAATCCGGTTCAAATCTCTGCATGGAGTTTGCATGTTATGCCCATGAATGCGTAGGTTGTTGCTGGGTACTGCAGCTTCTATTCCCTGTCCAAACACTAAATTGTCAACAGATATGAGAGTCTGCATGCAGAGCCATTCACCCCTTCCATTGGACTGGTGATTTGTCCAGGATCCACCCAGCCTCCTGCCCAATGACAAGCATCCAGTGACCCTGCAAGGATAACCAGTTTAAACAATGGATAAATGACATATTGTAAGTCCAACTTTTCCAATTTTGTCACACAGCTTAAAGATAATTGTTCTGCAGACTTTATGTGGCCATTTTTCTTTGCCCTTAAGTTAAAATAAAATGTCATTCAAAATTTGAACAAATATTATAATTTATATTAAGATTTAAAGGCATTCCTGTGATTTTATGTCCAAAAAATATAAAAAAGTGGTGTTGTACAAACATCTTGTACAGTACTAAAAGAAACATTACAGATTTGTATACGTGCTTAGTGATTTTACTTATCACAGAAACCTTCTTTGTTATTGACATAGCACACAAACCTTCTTTACTATTGTTGTTCAGACAGAGATGATTTTGGGTGATAATTTATGTATCTATGCTGAAAAGTTTCACATTTGCATTTGGATGCAAATTAATGCTCAGAGAAAGTAGGTTAGTGTACATGTTGACAGGCAGCTGGGAATGTCAGCCCACTCCTTTGTGACAGACACAATGCATGCGCTGATGGAAATTCAGAAGAAAAATCTGCTGTAATAAAAGCATTTCTGGTGCTAAATACTTTAGTCACCTCCTCTGTTCATATCGATTAATCACAGGATATTGTCATCTCGCAGATCTTTTTTGTATTTTGCCTTAAGAGGAGTCAAATGATAAATTTGTGATTTTAGTCTGCAGGTCAACAGCATAATATCCTCCTAATAAATATTTGTGAACACCAAAGTTTACTTGAAACTTGAACATGAAGGGAAAGGAAGCAGTGCGTTCAGTCAAGGTATCTTTAAAAGAAAAAGCATGTATCAGATAACATCAGAGCTGTAGCTGTGTTTGCACTTTTAGTTCCCCTCGCTTCATTAATGTTTTATCAAGTTTGCAAGAACATCTCTATCTGCCTTAAAGGCTACAATCTTTCTGAATATGAAACAAAAAAATATAAGCGTATAAGAAAAGCAAATGCTTTAACTCGTTGTTACAGTCACAAAAGATTTGGCTTTCATTAAATGTTTGATGAATAAGGTTTTAATGTTTACCTAATCATCCTTACTTATTAAGCTGTGAACAAGACTCTCTCTTTTTCTTACTGCTGATAAAATAATATACCACAATAATTATTACACCTAAAGAAAAGATTGGTAACAGCATACTTTTCATTATTAGCAATTTTGCTGTTCTTGAGTAACATGTTAAGCTTATATTGTATGCTTAAAGTTGCAATTGGTAACTTTTAAAAATGGCTTTTTCACATATTTTTTAAAACTGTCACTTTGTCCTTAAGGTATAAGAGTAAACAGATTATCTTTAAAAAAAACTCCTTGTACTTGTCTACTCTTTTGCCACCGGACAAAATACACCACTCCTAGTCCGAAACTACCAATCAGAGCGAGTAGGAAGGCACTTAAAGGCACGCTATCGCCAAACCACCACCCCACAACCCTGCCCTCTCTCTGATGTGCTCTCGCTGATAGAAACCATGGTCGATAACGGCGGATAAACAGTTTTCTTGTTTATGACTTCTCGGGAAGCTGTTAATTTTTAAAGATGGCATGAAATTATGGACGAAATTTTGATGGGCCGGGGGGGGGGTATTTTTTAACTCTTTTAACTCGCCGATAGGTGGTTAAGTGGTTCATGTAGCTCCAAATAGATCCAAACATCTCAGCCCCGTAAGTCAGTTTGAACGGCTTCTGGTGCAAAAACGACTTCTTTCACCTTCCCCCTCAAGTTTACTTACCTAACACGAGAGTATGGCCACAGTGTTTCATAAGGTAGAAAACCTTAACAGAAGTAAAAATACCTATTATAAAAAGGAAAATATGTTGCTGTTTATGTATTATTTGAAGACCTTTGATGAATGCTTAACTTTTGTTGAAGACATAATTATTATAATTTTTGCTTTCATGCAAATTTAGTTAATTGTGCTTGTAGTCTGTTTATAATTCACAATATTTATTTAATTGAAAGCGTTTCTCGTTGAAAACAGTTTAAATGACAAAATAACTAAATTGTGCAAAAATAAATGACCAACTTATAAAATATGTAAAATACCAAATACCAATACCAAATCAGAAATTTTTTAAATTGCAGGGGACATGTCCCCCTGTGTCCCTCCCCATCTCTGCATGAAATCACTCAGAGATATGAAATGAGCTTAATACTTTTCTTAAGTGTTTTTTTATAATTCACCAAAGGTTTTATAATTCAGGATATGTGCTGTGGTACGTGCAGTCTGCTGGTTAAAAGACATGCCTCCCATGTTTTTGCTGCTGTAGTATTTCAACTGTGTTACCTTGGTGATATTGAAATCTTGAGCGCTCCTTGTTACCACATTATTGTTTTGTTAGAACTTTCAAAAATGCATTTCCAAATTCGTCTTTTTTATACTTGTGGGAAAATTACAATGTATCAACTTTCTTTGTTAGATTTTACTACAGCTGAACAAAAGTGCTCATTTAGTCACTTCTTCAAATGAACTATTTTATGAGATAAGTGTATTTTAACTGCATTTTTTATATTAGAACTATCGTGAGGAATGTATATTTGTGCAGTTTTGTAATATCCATCTTTTAGTCATACATATAACTACAAAGTTGCATTTGGACTCATGGACTAATCTTCTTGTTCTCCTGTGAAAAGGTATTTGAAGGTTGCATGATGACATATTTCCACAAGCAAAGGAAGATATTTTGATTTATTTCTCCCTGCACACCAAAGTCAAAGCAACCTTACTTTTTAAATAAATGGAGAAAACATAAGAAAGTCCTCTAGAAATTGAACGATGAACCAGACATTTTGTGTTGAGGTACACAATATTAAAGGCATACAAAACCTTCAATAATAGCTGTTATCAATTTATTTATCTATTTATTTAAATGTTTCCTATGATTTTGATGTGTAGCAAAGCTTTGGTAATCTAACTGACTTAAAACTGAAAAAGGTTAATCTCATATAATTTCAAAACTGTGGAAAAGGGTTATACGTCTGTCTATAGGCATACTTAGATTATAGTTTTGGTGCATTTTTAATATAGACCAACATCTCTATTACTGGTGTTGAACTCAGATCAAGACTGCCATATGGGCAATTTCTTAGATACTGTTCCAGAAACCTCCAGATGCTGATGAGGAAGCCAGCTGCCAGTCTGGATCCGGGGGTTTATTTCAAAACTTAACACAGCCTTGGATTTGCTTTCTCATTTCCCCTGATTTTTTTGAGTCTGCTTCCCATTCATGTTATGATACTCCTTTTGCAGATGTTCAACCTGCATTGTTCGTGTCCACCTTGATACGGCCTCTGTCTGTTTCTCCCCCATGCTGAGTGTGCTGGAGGTGTCCTTCAGCTGGGGGACATCAATATTTCAGTTTTTCTCAGCACAGGCACTCACAAGGTACTAGGATCATTCTGAATCTCTAGAGATACTGACGCTGAGGCACATAAACAACAAGAGTGGACTGTAAATTTCAGGGCCAGCATAACAAAATTAAGACATTATGAAGGTGAAAAGGCAAATATATAAAAGTGGTAATGGGTATTTTAACCAAATGAAAAAAAGGTTGTGAAAGGTATAAAAAATTGTCAAATAATCTTAAAAGGGTTTATTTGGATGTTGTGCTTCTTGGGAATGTAAATATGATTTAATCCCACTGCCTGGAAGATGGGAAAATAATTAGGATAGGTGATGAATATTTACTATTTCAAATAATAACATTAGGATGCTAATTATCCATTGAAAACAAGGCAACAACATAAGCGATAGATGAGGAAAATTTGGTCCGGACACAGTAGAACTAACAAATGGGTGGAATAATGGGATGGATGGGTGAATTTAGTGGAGCTTCAGCAGACGCTGATGAATGCCTCATCTGACTGTTGATGACAGTAAGTCTCTTCCTCCTAATGCTATCCTCCTTTTGTCTCTGTGTGAAAGAGCCCAACTAACCAACTGTTGCTGCGACTATAGCTGCTGCCACAATGGTGGTCATTACGGGTCGTTACCATAGCAAGAAGAGTCTAGTGGGAAATCAGGGAAGAGCCTTCATCCATAGTGATCACTGACATAAACTGAAGAGGTTAGGTTCACAAACATCTTGTTGATCTGTTTGTAAATGTAGAATTCATTAATACCTATGAACATTTTCTACTGATTTCATCAGAAGATTACTCAGCTTTAAGTATTGGAAGGCATCATGCAATAGCAAGATACTAGGAGGTGACTTCTTAAAGAACAGAAATTTCCTCTGTTTTGCATGCTTGTTTGCAAATGCGATTATATTTGTTTCAAGGTACTGTAGTGTTTAGTGTCAGTGTTGGAGGTCAAACAAGTGGATATAGTGGCTGATGAGCTTTTGAATGACCACAAAAAAAATCTGTCTGAAAATATCAAAACATAGCAAAATTCATAATTCTCTCTAGTTTCCTATATTCTTTGACTTGTACACTATGTTGTAACTAATTGCATACATTTAATTCAGTTAATTCAACAACAATGATTTTAGAAAATTGTTTTTATTAATAAAAGGGAAAATAGTATGTTGCTGTATATGTTTTGATTGAAGACCTGGGAGGAATGGATAACTTTTGTAGAAGACATAATTACTATAATTTTTGCTTTCATGCAACTTTAGTTTATTGTGCTTGTACTCTGAGAACTGTTATTTATAATAGGGATTAAAATATTCATTTAATTCAAACCGTTTCTTGTTGAAAACAGATTGCATGACAAAATAACTAAATTTATTGTAAAATATGTAAAATGCCAAGAAAAAAAGTAAAATGCAAAACAAGCTTTAAAATAAAGAACCACTTACAAAATGTTTATTTTGTTAGAGCTGAAAACTTTACTTGGGGCAAAAGATTTAAAGCTTCAGTTGGACTTGATAAAAACAACTTTCAAGCTTCTCTGTCTTTTTAAGATGTTGGGTATTAGCAAGTCTTCATTGAACTCTTGCAGTCCATAGCTATTCTGACAGAAACTAAACTCTACCCATAATGAGCAATGAATAGACTATTTTGTCCATTTTATTTGAATTAACTTTTAAGTGTTTTTATTTAGACATAAAATCTGGCACTAATGCTTTGTTTCCAGTCAGTGGCACACTCTATTTCGTCTGTTTTCATGTAAAGGCAACCCATGTACAGCAAACCTATTGCAAACCATTTCTGGCCCCTATTCGGTTGTGGGTCCATAAGACAGTAAGCTTAAAGTTAAGCCACTGGCATCACAAAACACTTTTCACTTATTGAGTAAAGCCTCACTGCTTGTGACAAGCACGATTGTACTAGTTCGTGACCTTTGCCGTCACACTAGTATGACACCTCTTAGGTGTTTGGGTTTAACCCCGCCTCCTATCAGTAGAATCACACTCCAGAATACACAACGACCAATGCCATACTTCTTAATAGGAAAGAGGCATTATTTAGTTTCTTAAAGTTGTTCTCTTAAAGGAAATCTATTTTTGCTACACATTACAAACTATTGTCCAGAACTCTACCTATACTTGCAATTTGCATGGAATTTATATAGATTTAGGTTTGATGCATTTTAACCTTTCTTTTTGAAGGTGAAAGCCATTTTTAAGGGCAAAGGTTTTGATTTTATGACGAGAAATACACATCCAGCTTAAAATGCCCTAAGAAACTTCCAGTGATATTTGGATGCAATTTACGCACAGTGTTTTTAGTATTCAGTGAACTTTCAGCCCTAATTCTAACTGGATATTCCAACACTCTTATTGGTATTTGTCGAAGTTGGCATGGAAGCAACAGGGATTTAGGAGGGCCATTCAAAAAGCTTAACATAAGCCTTTTTTTAAATCCATTTTAGAACTACTGTCAATTTGAATTTGACAAGAGTTTCCAGTAGAATTATCTTAAATATCCATATATAAATCAAATGACCCAAGACATTTCCCTAACAAAGTTTCCTATTGATCCCATCGGCTAGAAACCTGGAAACAACTTGTGTTTAAACAAAACAATGATCACAAACACACAACAAAATTAATTGTATGTTAATAATGAAATCAACAATAAACTTATGTAATGAAGATGATCAATGATCAATCTCAGCTGAGTTTAGGGTGTGGACTGTGGGTGTAAGTTAAGATTGTCTCTGGGGCTTTTGGGCATTTTCGCTGTTTTTCTTCATTTCTGCTTTACCAACTTGTTCCTCCTTTTCCTGTACAATGTCACATTTATATAAATATTGGTTCACGGGTATGTATGTACGTATGCACCATTCAAAGACCCTAATTAATATGACTTATATGTCCTTTATATGTGTCTGTAAACGTTAGGAACAGCTTCCTGCTGCCCTTATTTGAAATACAATGAATAGGATACGTTTCTAGCCTTTTGTTTACATTTCTTTTTGGTTCACTGTTTCCCTGCATTCTGACTAGATTATCTCTTTCGCCTGAATCCTCCCTACCTGCACCTAATCAGCAGCAGTCCTCCCACCTGTTTTTCTTGGCGTTTTAAGCAGGTAGGAAAACAGTGCCAGATTAATGAAACCCACTAGCAAGTAGATGTCCAGTGTTTCCAGTTTTGATTACTGTTTTTTGCTGTCTCAAATAACCCACTGGATACCTCATTATCTCCTATTCACTAGATTCTGAACCTGGGCCATACTCTGGACTCTTGCCAATTGCCTTGCATTCAGATCCATCCGCCAGTTATCTGCTCTCACGTGCCTGACCTAGTTTCTGTGCCCTGTCACCAGATTCAAGCCTGGCTCTGCTTGTAATGACCATTCTTCTGCCTCTTCAATTCGAGTTCATTCAAGCCTGGTCACTTACTAGAAGCATCTCTCAGAGGGGGTCCAGTCATTGGTTAGCCTGGCTCAAGCTGATTTATATTTTCAACTGATTTAAAAAAAGAAAAATTAGCCTCTCAAACCATATATGCTGTGTCGGTTGAAATTATGGATCCTCCTGCTCTGTCATGCATTGTAACATAACAAGCTAATGGACTATTTATAGTGATACTATCAAACAGCTACAGTCCATCACAAGTATTTCAAATTAGAAACAAATCATGTTTGCTGTTGCATTTAAAATAGAGGGATTTTTTTTACAGGCAATTTGATTACATGTCCCTCTCTGCACTTTTGACATCTCCTGAGATTAAATTAAAAAAAAATCTGTCTGAGACAGGAGCAGGACAGAATGAAAGTTGATTCACAGAGAAAAGGCAAGACCTTCAGAAAATTGCCTTGACAACCCTCACAAGTACCAGGGGAAACGTAAATGCCTGCACCACATTTAAGAACAATCCACAAAAGATTTGTTGAGCTACTTCTGAAAATAAAAATGTTCTTACTGCTGTTATATTTGACTCCTTTACTGATCAAAAATTTCACACTTTAGTATTTTATATAGTGTAACATAAAGATTTTAACAGCATGCACATGTGTCAGATGGAATAGTTATAGAAACAAACTATGCCAGAACAAGCTTCCCTTGTAGGGGACAAGAAGTAGAGCAGGAAGTAGAGCAAGAATGTAGCACTCGCCGAGAAAAGCTAAAAAAAAATAAAGCTTACCACTTCTGCAAGCTTCAGTGTGTTAGCAGCTATGACTGAGATACAGTGGCTTGGAGAAGTATTTGATATTCCTCGAACCTTTTGACGCAAAGTTGTAAACCACAAAAAAAAAATGTAAAACTGTGGTCTCCATTTTTAGTCACCACCTTTACTATTATTGCCTATAACAACTTAGTTTTTGTGAAGCTAACTGCCTTTGGAAAAAACTTAGGCAACTCTTCACAGAAAACTTACCAAAGATTGGAAGGAGAACTACTTTCTCCTTGAACATTGAGAAGTCCATAAGAAGCTTACAGTAGATGATCACTTGTGATTATTTAAGCTTTGTTTGATTTCATTGTCTTGTGCAATGTGCAAAGCTTCTAATATATTCAGATTTTAAAGGTAAAATACATCTTATTAATGCCAGGTTTATCAAAGGTTTAACCTGACCATGAACCACAGATATAGCTCTGACTGATTGGAGGCCTCGTGCTAGGACTATTCTTCTGTTTCTGGTCATAAGGACAAGGTTAGCGTAGAGAGACTCCACTCTTCTCTCAATGATTGCCCTGTTAGAACTTGACTTGGTCAGAAAGGGCGCCTGCTATACTTTAAAACATTTGTGAAGTAAGTGCCATTCAGTCCATATTGATCTCACTTTAGGATTGCTGTGTGGACTATATTATTTTCGTACTACACACACACACAAAAATTAAAGGGTGCTAATTTACAAGGTAGCTTCTGCAAGAAATAATGCAACAGATTAGCTAAGTGAAAGAATCTTCAACTGGACAGAAAAAAGATTTTCACACAGGTTGAGTTAGACAGAGGGGGGTAGAAATTATGAAAAACAAAACTGCAGCACAGAAACTGTAAGACTCAGATGACATTGATTACGACGAGCACTGGGGAGGTCGCTCAAAGCAAAACACTCAGATCTGCCTCATACTGGCTGCCTCAGCCTAAAGTGTGTCACAGGAAAGCTAGGCTAATGCACCATGTTAATGTTGCTTCACTGCGTATCTGCAGCATTCAGTACTTACCGTTATTGTTAGCACAAGTCATGCCCTGAAAACCAAAGTTATGCACACAAAAATGGATATTAAAATAACATAAAATTTTTAAAGCTTAAGAATTACATTAAGTTCTTAATTAATGTAAAAACACAAAGCTGTGATGACCATTTGTGGCATTCATTTAAAACTAATTTAAAAAAAATTAATTTAAAATTATTATTATTATATGTATATATATATATATATATATATATATATATATATATATATATATATATATATATATATATATATATATATATATATATATATATATATATATATATATATATAT
>JAVLVB010000979.1:1800331-1812260 GCA_032876305.1 Orestias chungarensis
GTGGTGTTGGCTTTATTATAGTAAGGCTCTGTTTCCTTTCCTGTTGTGATACTTTGTAAGAAGTAGGTGGAATAATTAAGGACAACTTCCTAAGAGCTCTATCTAACTTTCTTATTCAAATAATAAACACAATAGTTGTTCCAGGGTCACAAACATCAACTGAAACACTGTCCTACTTAATGATGATTCTGATAACTTTAAAAAATAAAGATGATTTTGGGTTCTTGCTTGGTATTCATATATTTTCAGCCAGCCTGTCCTCCAAATGAAAACGTGCAATGAGTCCGAAAATGAATGTCTGAAAAAAACAACAAAAAACGACCATATATGATGTTTATTCGAGACATTCATTTTTGGACTCATTGCACGTTTTCATTTGGAGGATGTGTTGTTTTCAGCATATAAAGCCTTTCAACTGTTCTTTTTTAAAATGAATGAAAGGTGTGATTGATAGGTAATGAAGTGAAAAAAAAGTATTATGTATAATTTTTTTTAAATCATACATGTGAAAAATCTTGATATGTTAATGGCTGACAAGACATCTTTGTGTTACAGGACTGTTCCCTGGTAAACCAGCTCCCCTGTCACCTCAGCAAGAAACTTCTCATTTGTTTCAAGAAGGTACATCTGTTTTTCTTCCAACATCAGGAAACGTAGAACCTGTGTTAATTTAACATCGTCTTTAGCTCAGAAACGCTGCTTTATTCTGTTGTTGGATGCAAGGAGGGATCTGAGCCACCAGGAGACTTAGCTTACAAGCCACAGAATCTAACTCCTCATCTTGACCTTGTTTACTCGGAGCAGTGATAAATCCTGAAGGAAGATAGGCTGAATTTGGCTGCCGAACAAACAAACAAAAAATATGACTCCGTGGGATGCATGACTTGTCCTTTGTGCAGGTTAATACGTCTCCTGTGGCTAATGTTTGTTACGACCAAAAACTGGCCTGAATAGAAATGTCAGCCTTTCTTAAGATGGACACTGCTTGTGAGATGACAGTATGGTTATTGGTGATATGTTGCTGCATGGATGAAGGAGCATGTTTTGTCATGCAGATGCATGCACAACGTTGGCTGTGGGCAGAGAGATGATGGAACATAGTTGCAGCGCTCTGTGGGGGCTTCCTTGAGGTGTGACACGTAGCTTGGGATTTTCACACTGGATTAATTTCATAAACAGGCACACATCTCAGTAAAGATGCTATCTATAGGAACAGGCTGTCACTCACATTATGGAGATAATTCTTCACATCCAGTAGAACCACAAAATACGTATATGGAGAGGGACACATTAAGGGGTTTTAATTTCAGAGATAGTGATGACTGAAACTAAAGTAACAGTCAAATATGCAAACTATGTTGTTGTTTTTTTTCATTCTGAAGAAAGAAAACTAGATCTCCAACTAAAAACCTTTTTAAATTTGACACAGATGAGTCCTGCAAACATTTTCTTCCCAAACAAACAAATCAATATTCTTTTTTATGCAGTGGTAGTACTAATGATTTTCTTTTGCTTTTCTGAAATTCTTCTTGTAAAGAAAAGGTGAAAAGGCATCTGTCTTTGTACTTGGGCACATGCTGTCAATCGAATAAATTAATATCACGTAAAATAAAATCCCAGTAGGAGAGAATCATAGCCTGCAAATAACCCTCAGATCAATTCAAAACTGTATTTTAGTTGGGTTGATATCGCATTTCTTTTTTTTCTTAATTGTATTTGGTGAAACACCCAAAAACATGCATTAAAAGAGAATAACCAATAGAATGTGAAAGTTAGGACATGTAGGACAATAATGTATTCAATTCAGGTAAATTCAGTTTATTGATAAAATGGCAATTTACAACACATGTCGTTTTAAGGCGTTTTGCTGCAAAATAATTTCATTCCAATCATAAATAAATGATGAACAAATAAGTTTTAAATATTTCCAATCTGACTAGATTGCATCGAGTCACTGACTTGCAGCATTCACTCCTCTGGGATTTTTTAACATCTAATAAGTATAAGCAGCATCTCAGAAAATTTGAATGTTGTGAAATAAAAATGTATAGTTCGTTACTCATTTGAAAATTTGAAAAATAATATATTACAATATATTATATATAGAGAAAAATATTTAGCTCTTATACTTTTGATGATTATGACTTAGATAAAATGACGTTCTAAAATTAATACCCACTGCCGTTATTTCTGAGTGCAACGTTCCCTATATGAGGCCGAAAGGAAAAACAAAAATAAGTCTGAGGTATTTTTCAGAAGAAGCGAAGCATGACTTTTATTTGCTCTGTTAAGCTGAGAATGGTTTTCCGTGAAGACATACGCTTTAATGTCTTAAGCTTTCTTCCACAAAGAAATACCTCTCCTCTGTTATGGCCACCGGGAGCTTTCATATTTATGCTGTTCATTGCGTATTTGGTCTGTTTTTTTGGTTTGTTTTTTCACAGTTTCAAACTTATTCAATACTAAATGTCAGGTAGGGAAGTGCCGGTAGCTATGATCTCAGGGACATTGTTGAACCCATGATCAAGTAGTGAAAGTCATGGCAGTCCATTTTGTTGAATTGGCTGATGAGATTTTGAATGAACTGTGTAATCATTTCTTCTCCCTTTTTGAAATGTAGTCGATGTTTTATTTTGGGAGTATATTTGCAGCATGGCAAAGCCTAAAGAGGTTTATGGAAGTATGGATTCAAATGGGTTTGATTCAAAGTCTCTCAAAAGTTCTTTTATAACAAGAGGTAATTTTTTTGTTGTTGTAGTTCTTGTTATCAAGTGAACAGAGTCAAAAGATTTAATTAGCGTTCTTATCTTATTTGCTTTATTCATGGATTTTTCACATTTAGCAGAAGCAAAGCAATTTGTTTTCTGTACATAAACAAATTAGGTAAAAACAACAGGCTAAAAGCATCTCTGCAACATACCTCAGAAACACAATATTGTGCTGACATATCATTGCACTGTCATTCTGTACACGAGGTCTATGCTGTCATTCGATGTACATGCCACCATCTGTGTGTTTTGTATGTGTTGGTATGTCCATTCTGTCTCGCTGTATGTGGACATTGCACTAACATGGTTTAATCCTATGTGGATTAATCCTTACTGGATACAAATCCCTTCTAAAGCTTTTTAAAGCTTCTGCCTTTTCATTTGTGTCTCTTCCTTCATGAATCTCATCAATCTATCAGGCAGCTAACGTGACTGGGACATCACTTTTAGTTTCACCCACGCATGAGACACATATTTTCTAACGGATGTCTAGAAAACCATTTGTTACTTAAATTTTAAGCAAAGTCATATTTTTCTGTGTTTTAAATGCATATTGCATGTGAGCCTCTGCCATTTAACATTACGGACTGTCTTCTACAAAAGAAGGCACAGTATTATCTAATATGGCTTTGGTAATTGTCTGAAATAACACAACATCCAATATACTGCTTCTTTTAATTAATTCAGATTAGATAGATAGAAGCTTATCGATTTATTGTTATCAACATGCAAACCAACTTTGAACAACAAAAATAAACAGATTAAACGCCAATATATAAAATAACAACTAAATAACACAAGATAAGTTCAATAAGATAAAATGCATAATCTTAGCAGCTGCTCAGAATTTTTAAAGCTTGAGGCAGGGAGCTGTGCAGCAGCCTGTCAGGGGTGCTTTTAATGTTGTAACACCTTTTGCCGAATGATCGCACATGCTGTTCGTGAAGAGGATGTTTGGCGTCTCTGATGATTTTACACTTTAAAACAGATCCGGAGGGTTGGGTTATGTCAATAACACACTGTAAAAACTTTTACTCTGGATAAAATAAAATAGAAAATTGCGTCAACTTGTCACATCTTATTTTTTTTGTTTTTCTCTAATTAAGAAAAATTGTTTCAACAAAGGAAATAATGTATTAATTAATTCTGAAAGTATATTAAAACCAATGAAAGTTTCAAATATAATGAATGCAATTCTTAACTTGCTAATTTGTTTTTTGTTTTTTTTGCTTCGCATTAACTTGAGTTAAAAAGCCCAACAAATAGCTCCAATAAGAGCAGACAGAACTGACATGGCAGCTGGTGGCAAAAGTCTACTCTCCTTAATAAAATAAGCGCCATTTAAATTGCAATAAACATATGGTAATATGCATATATTTTAAAACCAAGTAAAACGACCATAATGACTTCCCTTAAAACAGAAACAAGCAATCATCTGTGATGAATACCGAGGCTAATTACAATTACAACAATGTGACAATGTTTTGTATTTTAGTTCGCACATTTTCACTCCTACAGCTTAGCACTGAGGTTCTGAATCCTTCTTGACAGTCACCTTCTTTCAATATCCATCATGATTTTTTGACTCAAAGGTATATTTGAGTTCCACTGGATAACTCAGGTTGAGTGCATAAGTTAGGCCAATGTTAGGCAGGGCACAAGCCAATGCAATTGAGGACAAGTCTATAAGTACCATAACACCATCGATGACCAGGCCAATGTTCTTCTGTGGGGAAAGAGGGTCCCCATCCTGGAAGACAAGGATGACTATGGCAGCATTTTTGAGTTCAGCAATCTGCCTCTTCCCTTTGGACAGACTGATATCAGACAACTTAGGTTTAGATAATTGTTCCCAGGGAGGGGGGAGGGGAATTATTCATTAAATAATGATTACAATTACTGACACTCCGACAATGAAACATGCATGTAGTACATAATATGTGCGATCCTCTGATCACATTCTAATTTCAAATATAAAGGTAGGGAGGTAGAGAAAGAGAGAGAAAAATGGGAACAGATGGATAACAATCCAATTGATCAACGATCACAATTCATTGATACGGCGATGCATCACAATAAGGCAAGCGTGAGTTCAGCATCGACTAATAAGCCTTGATCCTTTGTTGTAGAAAACTCAACCTTAAAAAAAGGGAAACAAAAATATGTGATGTGCTCGCCAGACAGAGAATTTGGTGAGTGGGACAACAGGAAACACCAGCATTTGTCAAGCAGTGGCTACCACAATATAGGGCATCAGTTTTATCTACCTCGGTAAACGTCCTTTTAGGTTTGTTAAGTGACTGAAAGGCCTGCGCACCAGATCATGTCTGCCCGTGTATTTATTTATTTTTTGATATATCCTGCCAAATATATTTGGTTCATCCCTAGTTATACTAAATTCTTAAAGTTCATATCTCAACTAACATGCTGATATTAATGACACGAAGTTGCCACTGAGGTTTCAGCTGTGAGTGTTTCCACGATCTTCACAAGGTGTTTTCTGATCCGTTCACGTGAGGTACTGGCGGAAGTGCACATGGTGTGGTCATATCACTTTCTCAGATCAAAGGGACACTCTGTGAGTGCGACACAGAGCAGCTACAACATACAGTCATGTATGTCAAAACAGCTAATTTCTCAACTCAACTTTATTTGTAAAGCACTATATATATATTGGCCTCTATGTTGCTATACCTATTAATACATTGATTTTACATCATTTTAGCCATTCCCATGATTTGCTGACTTTCCTGGTACTCTTTGATCAGGTGGCTCATATCCTCACCCAGGTAGATCACAAGCCACTTCAGGAGGTACATTATTATGTTTAAGTCTGCACCCTGTAGCAAAAAAGACATACAATAAATATCAGTGTTCACCTCATTGACAGAAAGAACTGAACTGATTCAAAAGGGAAATCAAAGCATATGCATTTCATACCTCATCCAAATTTTTAAGGACATCCCTGATTTTTTTACAGACACCTCCACCTTCTCTCCTTATGACCTGAAGAATGTGACTGCTCTGCTTATCCAAACCAGCCAAGAATCGTTTTAGCAGCAGTACCATTGTTATCCTTAGGAATTCAGGAATTCATTCTAAAATATGAATACAGAAAATCTGTAAGAGGGACCAGTGAGCCTATAGCAGTGTTCGATCTTCGCAATTCAATGACACCACAGTTCCACATTTCCACATTCACCAGATTACTGGAAAAGGGAAGAGGGGGTGGCTGGAGCATAAAAAAGACCCAAATTACATAGCCAGTTTGGCATTACAAAATGCCAAACACAAGGTAATATTATAGCTTATGTTTACAATATTGAGCATGTGCTCCGTATTTGCTTCCTATGGCTAACCAATGCTATCTTGTTTGCACGAGACATGTACTGTGTGCAGAGCTCACTGGCCTTAAAATGGCAATCACAATTGTCAACTTAATAAATAAAATTACTGTATCATACATGGAAGACGACCGATATCAAATCCTGATTCCTAAGGTAATTAATGTCAGCAAACCTATAGCGATCCAGTAGCTAGCATTAGCAAAACGATATCTTACCAAACAGTCGCGCCCAATCATGGACGAAATTTTTATTTCAAAGTTGGGGGGGATGGGAGCTAATTAATATATCTTATAAATAGCTTGATCATATCAAAAATGTTGCTTATTGTATGCTGCTAGACTCAGGCACATGAACACCAATTCAAAGATTAGCGTAAATGAATACATCTGATATTACAACCCTTCTGGCTTACCCGAACCAATCAAACAAACAAATGTCCAACTTACAGTAGCAGATTCCATACAATGACCAAACTTCTTGCTCCTTAAAACCGTAACTCCTGGACCATTTAAGATTTCTCAAAAATCCAATAACTACCAAGAAGCTGAAAAAATAGACCCCGCCACCATATAGTTATAATTACGGTAGCACTTAGGACTCCAGCACCATGGCCTTCCAATCACAGACCAAAATCAGCAGCGTGTCAGATGATTGTAACGTAGGCTTCTAAGGAGTGACAGTGGAGACAGCCAATCACACAAGAGATCCAAACAACTGAGAGCCAATCACGTGCTGGTGGGCGCTTTAGCTTGAGCGGTTGTTTTCCGCATGGTCCTACTGCTGACAATTTCGGTGTAGTGTAGCGGAACATTGTTTTTGGACAGTAAAAAGTGCAGGGGACCAAATTGGACATTTGAAAAAGTGCAGGGGACATGTCCCCTGTGTCCCCCCAAAATTGCATCTGTGCGCCCAATTATCGACATTGTGTGATAAAACACAGTGTAAAGTTACCTTGTATAAGAGTGGTGTATAAATGTATATACATATACATATACGGACATACATATTTCATGCAAGAAAAGAAGATGGCCGAAAATTCAAAGTTGAAGTCAAGTCCAAGGTTGAAGTGTAACGTCAGTACATAAGCATGTCAAGTGAAATCCAACATTTTCATCTAAATGGAAAGTTGTTGTTTGATTCTAAGTCAGCTAATAACTTCAAACCAATGAAACATTGATTTACATTTATTGAAAGTGATTTAATACATTAGACCAAATAAAAGACAAAAACAAAGCGATAATGGGTCAGTTCAAATAGAAATCCCTCCTTATGTCAATGTTTGCCCTTGTGCACTTTTTTCAGTGCAGTTGCTGGTGGGGCTTGATGCTTGAGTTTGCTTCGGTTTTTTCACATATATCTGAGTCTCTACTGGGCCCAGTGGTGCTGTTTGACCAACTGAGACCTTAACAGAATTGATTTTAGTCCACTGTCTTTTCTCCAAGGTTAATAATACTGAGGTCTATATTTTCCTATGTTGTGAACTTAAGCGGCCAATTATGAGCTCTTTTGTTTTTTCTACAAAGAAAAATATGATATTGTTTCTACAGCCAGCGTCCATCTGTTTAATTTTGTCCATGTACAGTAATAAGTTATTTCCATGGATATATTCCCCTACGGAATTATCTAAAAACCTAATAATAAGCCTCCTTATGTTTGTGGGCGTTCGGTTTGGCATTTTGATTTATTACAAACGGTATCTTTGTCAAAATAAATAACATTGCATGTCTACCACTTTACAAATTTTACAAATGTCTGGATAACATAACCTAAATCATGTCACACTGACATATCTTTATGTTTTGTTTCTATGGCTTTTATCCAGAACATATTTAATAGTAGATTTTCAGTTTAAACCAAATGAACACATTTCTTCTGGAAGGAGAAACTTACCAACAACTCATGTTATAGTTCAATGTGTATCAAGAAGTCATCAGGTGACTTGAATTGGAAGTTTTTGTTTTTTTTCCTGTTTGCATGTTGTTACTTTAGGAAAGCAGAAAAGTTGCTTTAATTTGCTATCACTAAGATGTGGAAGTAGCTGTTTGAGACAGCGAACCACCAGTACATTATGCTTGCTACAACAATAATGACATGAATGATGTCAAATTGTTGGTCTTTAGGATGTCTAATTGCTAACCTCAGCAAATAATAGGTAGGCTGAGATGCACAGAGATTCTTGTGGTTCTGAGCAGTGAATAACCCTTCTCAAGCTCCAAATGTGGTTTAGTTCCGAGTCAGTGAACAGACAATTGCTAAGTGCTATCTGGTTTTACTGACAGTTGTTACGAGAATGAAAGAGAGAGAAGCAACTAGAGCATTAAAACGTTTTCAACACCTGTCAAGAATTCGGTTTACATTTTCTAGAGAATTAGACAATTGGACTGACATTTACAATTATGCTGATTGTGTTATGGCTAATTGTTACCATGGACAAATTACAAGTCATTATAAAATGTCTACAAGTGATATTTGCAATAAACAGCTGCAACTCCTTATTTAAAGAGAGCAGCGCTGAGCCATCCTTTCAAATATATGCTTTCCCTCGCATATATTCTTGGAAAATCAAATAAAGTTTCCACAGGATCCCATTGACCAGCGGCTGTAGTTGTTTTTTGGTGACCTAAATGCAGAAGGAAGCTGAGGAACTAAGGAATCAAGCAAACTCAAAAATATTCACTCTACATAAAGAATAGGAGTGCACTGACTACAATTCCGACAAACAGGGGGTAAGGTGGCGAAAATAAACGTTTTTTCAAATATGGTAATTTAATTTTTTCTGAATTCCTCTGCCAATGATAATTTGTATTTAATTTTTTTTTGAAAGAAATAGAGTTTTATATTACTGTACGTATATAACTTCACTTTCTTCTGGTGTGCATCTGCTTATGTAATATTCTAGGCAACTGCTGCACCCTGCTCGCTTTGAAACGGATATATCTTTTTTGTGCCTGCAATTTTCTCGACATTTCCTTTTTTCATCCAATTCAACAGCTCCCTCCTCCCCCACCAGGATACATTATTCAACAGAGAACTTAGATTTTGCTGCATGTAATGGTAGGGAGCTTATGGATGCAAATCGTTTCCATATATAAAACGAAAAACATTTTTCAGATATTCTTGTTCATTCTAAGTATGTGGCTTCATTATTTGACTCGTAAATAAAATGAATAAGTAATTATCCTAAATGCATTTTAATTTCCTTCTTTAAGACTGCTCCATCCTTCAATGAATTAAAATAAAAATGAAAAAGACATTTGAGATTTTTTTTTCAAAATGTTACCAAAATTTAACTTGATAATAGTCATAATTTGACTCAAAGATATTATTAGTAATCAATCATCTTATTTGCATGTGCATTTTCTTCTTCTAGACTGCACATTTGCCCATAGTGCAAACGAAAACTATTTTTTGTTGCTTTTTAGTTTTCAAGGAAACAATAAAGCTTTCTGAGCGGCGGGCGCAGCAAAGTGATGTCAGTAGCGGCTCTTTTAGTTCCCTGCTGACTGAGCTACCCATCTTTTTTGGTAGGGGGCGCTGTGCATATCTGCATTGCATTACATTGCAAATATGCTGGGATATTCATTGAATAACTTTTTGGCACGAAACCGGGTCTTCATCACAGGTCATGGCACTCCCTGTGCAAACACATTTACAACTAGCTTAACAGGTAGAAATCAAATACTAATACGAGCAGTGGCGGCTGGTGGAGTTCTCTCCAGGGGACCTATAAGTCCAAAATACACGTACACCAAAAAGCAGTCAAATGTATCAAACCAAAATGTTACATAAATGAAAACAAAAACAGTATGAAAACATTTTATTGATAAAAAGATTATTTGATGTACAGGTTTACTTTTTGTACATACATTTTGCCTTTCTGTCCTTGACAGAAGCAAATTTCTTAATGACTGTGATTAATGTCTAATATAAAAAAACAATTTATTTTCTGAGAATGTGTGCAAATTAACAGTACCTAAAGAGCGTTGCTATGATTAAAAAAATTGAGAATCTCAATGTCATGCTCCATTTCTCTCTCTCTCTCCAACTCCCACTGTCAGTTTCGACTCGTTTTCTTTTGGATTTTGGGACCAATGGGCAGTCTTGAAGAAGAAAATGCAAATGCAAATAAGATTATTGATTACTAATTTTATTTTTGAGTCAAATAATGCAGCCACTTTCTTGAAATGATAAAGCATTTCTGGAGATGGTAGATCCCGTAGGATTTGTCACCTTTCAAGTAGCTCGCAAGCTCGAAAACTGTGGGCACCCCTGCTCTACAATGTATCATCCAAGGGCAGATGCCAGCATGAGTCACGATCTGTCACTCACTGCTTCCCTTTGTGAATTTCTAACCGACTTCTCACTTTTGCAAGCATATGTTTGTTTCTATTCATAAGTTTTTCTTTATTTCCTGTACTTCCAGTGTGACAAATGCCCTTCTTTTCCCCCTTTTTATTTCGGATGACTGCTCTCTGTTTCTGTGTCCAGTCTGTGTAGCCATCTGGTCCTGAGCCTCATGTCGGTCAGCGGTATCTGTGCTCTCTGAATCCATTTGACAAGATTAATACAGTAAACCTCAAACAGATATAAGCTGCTCACTTTGATAGGGATCACAGGGATGAGCATAGTTTAGTTCTGGCCATGATCTGATAGGTTTGTTAAGGTTATCTTTATCTTTGTCACTCCGTATGAGTTGGAAAAACAAAACTGCAGTCCTGAAATGGCTATGTTTTCTGAGTCATGCAATTTTTCATAATAGGGTCAAATATTGAATGAAAGTTTTTGGTGTGCATTTATGGAATCAAATAAGGGTCAGAAATAATTTGTACTTGTAAAAAAAATGTATACTTATAAAAATAGATGGCATGTATGAAAATATGTTTAATATGCAAAAATGTGCCTTAGTAGACAGCATAGATGTCATGACTTAACCCAAAAATCTGCTATCTATTAATTAATTAATAGATTAGAAATTAGTTGGAAATGCATCAATGGTAAATAAATTTCCTCAGAACCAGATTCAGATAAAATTGTCAGACCATGAAATCAGTTAAGGCTGAACTTGCTGTGGACTCTGAATGCAATATTAATGCAATATTAATTACTATCACAAGTTTATTTTAAGCTTTACTATTTTTTTGTGTTTATCACTATTTTGTAAATGGGTCTTTAGGTCCAAAAGGTTTCCTTGGTTCTTGTCATAATTAAGTTAGGGATATAGGAGGCTGGATAGCTCAAGTGGTATGTAGCTCATGGGTTCAAATCCTCCGCGTGGCAAAAATACACCACAGCATCCAGTGTGGGTTCTTAGGCAAGAACCTTTGCGCTACTGCCTACCTGGCGCCGCAAATGGCTGCCTCGGTGTGATTACACCAGTCTGGCAGCCACAAATGGCTGCCTCAGTGTAATTACACCAAAACAAATTCCTAGTATGTCCTGTATGTACCTGGCAAAAAAAGTTGATTTAATCTTTAATCTTTAATATAAGGTTACTGTCCATGTAACCTGTGCTGGATGGCTCAAACAGAAAGTCCATGAAATTTTTCTAAGTTTTGTGTTTGGCCTTTTTTCTCATTTTTGTGTATAACATGCAGGCCTCAGGCAGACTGCGAATTTTGAATAAAAATGCTAAATAACAAATGTGCCATTTGGCTCTCTCTATTGTATAATAGATTCCTAATAGATATTATGCATTAATTAAGAGTGTGAATAGAAAAAAAAGTCTATATATATATATATATATATATATATATATATATATATATATATATATATATATATATATATATATATATATATATATATATATATATA
>JAVLVB010000979.1:1819801-1835298 GCA_032876305.1 Orestias chungarensis
AAAAAAAAAGGTTACTGCTGGAGATGGGCACTAGCCCCTCCTAAAATAATCTAGCATATTCATAATATTGGTTTCTTTATTCCCTATTATTTATGTTAGTATTATGTTTTTTATTACATAATTCTCTTGGCCAGTCTGCGTGGTCACAAGGATGCCTGTGAAAAATAATTAACCAGTTCAATAATTTACTGTGAATTGGAAAAGTTTAAAAGTACACACAGTATTTTTGTTGTACTATTGTTGTACTATTATTTTGGTATTTGTTGTAATATTTGTTATGTTGGTACGGTTGTTAAAAACTCATCGGCCTGTGTATTCAAGTTTCTCTTGGACATTTTTATTTTAAACGCTGCACATTCTTCATCAAACTCTTGGTACCTTGTGTCTCTGTTTTACTGGGGTTTACACCTTGCCAGGCTGTCTACGCTTGGCAATTTAAAGCTCAATGAGATCTCCTGAGTTGCTGATCAGCCTTCAGGGATTTTCTCTCAAGCATTGACAAAGTCGATGATTCTATTTAGACAAATGAGTTACATTGCTGGGTTAGGTTGGATTACCTTACTCTCAGCACTTCATCATGCTGCATTTTTTTGTAGCTGATTAGTTTTTTGCTTGTTAGTCCCAGTCATGCCTGAATTAACTTGATTGCCACATTAGATTAGACCAGACAATCTTAATATTTTTTTGCCTGAGCAACTGTTGTCTCCCTGGCGTCAGCTTTGAAAAAAGCTTTGAAAAATACCTATTGCACCTTAAATAAATTAGTACATGAATAGTGACCCAGTTGTTGCCGTAGGAGGCCCTCCTTTCTAACAGAGTAGCATATTATTATCCTCATTGTATCTCATGTGTTCCCATTTGTCTCAAAATGTATGTCAAACAATGTTTGCCATTTTTAATTTATTTCTTAATGAAGTCTTCTGTCTTAGAGTACTAATACTAAACAATTAGATGTCATGCACTGGTAATTCTCCAGCAGGAATAATGTGTTCAGATTAGGCCCCACAGCTGCCATGCAAGGCTAACTTTAGCTTTATCTACGTCCATAGAGCTTTTTAAATAAAGGAAATGATCAAAAAGTACATAGCTAATACACTACATTGTTTTGCGTTTGATCACATTATTATAACGAAGGATGTGCATGACATCTTCCACAACCGATATTAATGAGCACATTTGCTAAGAGTCCTGCATGTGTTAGTTTTAATTCTAAGGATGATTTTTTTTGTTTGTTGTTGTTTTAATAAGGCCTAATGGACTTGAATGGTAAATAGATCCTGAGAGGGTTGGAAGGAGATGGGATTAAGGCCGCATCAACTAGGGAGGCTAAAGCTTTTGCATCAACACGTCACTTGAGGATGTCAGCATGTCAAGCAATGTGCAAAGCTTTTGACCACATTATCCTGCTTAGAGTTCCTCTGTTTTTGATCATGTCAAAATCACATGCTCATCAATATAATTATGCTGACTGATTTATCAAACTAAAAGCACCGTATCAAAGTCTTTTGTCTGTCCTTTTTACGCTTTCTAAAATCATCAATTTCTTATGGATGCCTATGCTATTGCTCTGGGACACATCAGACTGGCATGTTTGAGCCCTTTCCGAAACCACAACACGTGACTGCATTTGATTTAGAGGTTTAAAACCACCTGCTGTCTGCTCCAAATCTGGCTTTAGATAGTTGGATTGATGAAACGTTTAATACCACAGGAAAATGATGCAATGATGACGCATGTGAAAAAGGAAAATCAGTGAGCATGGCACTTTTTGTTTATTTTGTTTATGCCTGTTTAAACCACAGTTGACCATGACCTCCAGTGATCTGTTGCATGGGACAGAAGAAGCACATCTGGTGTTTTTATGTGTGTGTGTGTGTGTGTGTGTGTGTGTGCGTGCGTGCGTGCGTGCGTGCGTGCGTGCGTGCGTGTGTGTGTTTAGGGGGTTGGGGGGGTGGATTGTGCGTGAGTTAAGCATCCCATCTGGCCATGCAAAGAGGAGAAAAGGACTGAAGCCTTAAGCAGACTGTAGGAAGATAGTGTTGCTCATGTTTGTAAAGATGCTCACATCTGTTAAAGACCAAGGAACATAAATGACAGTCGTAATGCAAATATGTCACATCTACGATTCCAGCTTTTCTGAAACGGACTTGTGTGCATTTTTGCTTTGCATTGCAATTCTAAAATGCTCTGTGTTTTTTTACCCGAGGTGACTCATACATCATACAGGCCTCAGGCAGACTGTGAATCTTAAAGAGAGGAACAGCAAAGAGTAGTGTCCAACCACACATTCTCTTTCTCTTTCTCTCTTTCTCTCTCTCTCGCTCAACAGTTGTATGCTGTGTTGCCTTGTAAAGTTCATATCTGCATATTGCCACAAGCGGTAAAGCCTTTAGCCCTTGTTAATGAACATCCATCTCTGTCACAGTAGCTAGTTATGGCTTAGTGTTTGCAAGTAGCTATAGCGATAAACTATTTCATTTACCCAAGGGCGATAGATAAAACATTAATAGTGTTTTTACTTTTTATTCAGTGCTACTAGAGATTAGAACATAAACATCAAACCAAACCTGTCCAGTGACTGAGGCAAGCAGTACTCAATTATGCTTATTTAATTATCTTCATTTGTGTTCCTATGATCTTATGAAAAATACTGTCTGGTCCCGATCCTTAACAACTTATTATATGTCCATAGGTGGCGGCATTCATTGTTCTTTCTATCTGTTAATAATGGGTCTTGTTGGAGTCAAAAAATACCACTTTTACACAGAAGTCTGTTTGTTTGTTTCGTTTGTTTGTTTGTTTTTTTGGGTTAGTTGTATAAACATTATTTTTTTTAATAAAAATCTAAGTTTTGGGGGAAAAAAAATATATTTTTACCCAGACATATCCAAATTGATTACTAATTGATGAAATTGAATCAAAGGCAAAAGAGTGTAATTACCATAACCGCTTTAAAGCCTGACATTTTCCCCCCAAGCAAATCAATTCAAGCAATGCATTTGTTATAAAAGTGTAAAAGCAATATCTTGTTCATATTGCCATTAACTCAAAATGTATCTGTAAATCTGGCAGAGTTGGATTTTGAAGGACTTTTAATAAATCAATGTGCGGACAACGGGAAAACAAAGTATCACCTTTGAAACATCTAATTCAGTTCATTTTATTAAAAAAAAAGTATAACGTTTTGTATTCTATTTTATGTTGTTTATTCATTGTTTAGAATCTGAAGTTGTATTACAGCAAACAAAATCTTTTCATAATTGCTTATCAGCAATTTTATGTTTCAGCTAGTATTGTGGCAATTTGATCGTGAGCTCTAAGTCTTTGAGGTTGGAAGACACACTGCCATCACCCTAATTTCTAGCACCATTCATCGATTCTCTATCAGCTTTTAGTTGAGACTACTTCAACTATTTAAAATATATTAATGTTCCCCTCTAACTTTGTGTCTACCTTTACCTATACTTTATTTCTGATTGTGTTTTAACCCCATCAAGAAAATGGCATCCCATTTAGTGTGCCCCCTCAAAAAGATCAGGTTAAATGTTTACATCAATAAGAGCTTTGCCAATTTGCAGAATTTGTACCATGTCTGAGCTCTTTTCTCACAGTTTTTCGTTTTTGTTGCTATCTCATTGAACAGCCTTTAGTGCCGGCTTTGGACCTTACCAATATAGGTGCCAAGACAAGACATTTTCCCTCATCCACAGTCTCTCCGTCCCCAGCAGAGACACACTGTGTACTTGGCACAGGAAGCGGTGCTATCACATTTTGTGTCATAACCGCACAGTTATATTAAATGTGAGAGGAGCTCTAGCAGTCTGGGAAATATGAGTCAGGATTTGGTTTTGAAAACTCCACAAAAATCATCTCATCCTTGTTAAGTATGATCTTCAGAGAATGCTTCTCTAATTTTATCTTCCGGGGTAAAAATAGAAAAAAAGATGTCAAAATATGCTGCTGGGCTAACCTACGCCTCCTTGTTGGGAACATCTTACCCTTAGCTGATGCAGAAAAACATCCTAGCCATAAAGAGTTTGTTTCTTGATTAAGGGGTTTATTTTTATCCTCCTTTGTTGCTTCTCTTTTTGTTCCCTGCTAATCCATTATCCTTTATACCCTGAAAGCAGTTTATCAGAGGGCACAAAGTTGCTTCAGAAATAGCAAAATAAACTAGAACTAACAGGCGAACTTAGGCCAGCATAGTTTTGCAAATACATTAAAAAACTTGCAGAGCTGCTGTTAATTTCAGTTCTCTGTACATTAACCCAACCACAGAGCTCAAATAAAATAGTTAACCTGGTTTATGTACGAATCCCCTAAAGTTACTACTGCTTCATAGAATAAATTCAGACCATCACTGTGGGGTACATGTCTTTTTAAAAAAGGTAGCAGAGGAAATTCCGGTCTGTTTGATCTAAAGTCAGTCAGCACAGTGGACGGTCAGCTTCTCCTCGTCCTCTGATAGCAGCTGTGGTGAAGACTTAAGCTTCTCAATTAGCTTGAGATTGGTTTGAGTGAGTCAGGCTCATGTAATAATGTTAAAGTGGTTAAGCCCCCGGGGATCTTTAAAGAGCTTTCAGCTGCCACACAGCAAAGAGGGAGGAGGAGAGGGAGAGGATTGAAGGAAGCAGAGAGTGACACAGAGACCTTTTTTTGCAACAACTAGTAGATGGGGAGTGTGGGGGGTAACCTATCTTATTAGGTTAAAGTGACACACAGTGGCAATTAAGTATGTGTAAATTGTAAAGACTGGGGGAAAAACAGAAGTATGTGAGTGTTCTCACAAAAGCAACAGCTCAGAGTCAGAGATAAGTAAGCTTTATTTTTATGGATTTACCAATGTCTGAATGGTTCTAAATCCGTCTGTGAAAATACTGTTTCCTGCTCTTCAAAGGAATTTCCAGTTGCTTCAGAGTTATGTGGTTACGAGTGACGTATTGAACTCCAGTTGGCATTTTTAATTAAATGGAATAAATCTGTGGGGATGGTATGAGAAAAAGCTGACCTTTTTTCGTTTGAAAAGTTTACTTCTAAAGTGTTCATTGTATTAAACGTTTGGTGAGAGAAAGACAAAGAGTTTGTATCATGGCTTGAATCTACAATGTCCATTACGCATTCTTCTGTCTGTATTATCATGATAATTTTCAGGTAAGAATACAATTTTCCCCAGCAACTTAAAATACCAATAAAAATAAACTGATGGCTGCACGGTGCAATGACCTTTGGGCTGGAAATTGAAGTATGATCTTAAGCGGGATGAGAAGAGTGGAGTAAATGAGGCTTTTTTTTAAAAACTGTTTTTTAAACAGTCAAAACTGTTTAAAAAATGAGACTTTTTGCAGTGCAATAGAGGTTTGCATTATGTAAATTGGTGTCCATGGTGTTTAGTCCTATCATGCTGATTGCTTTTTCAGACAGGTTAATTATAAAGCTCCCACCTCTGAATTAGCCAGATTCACATGAGATTTGCACATCTCTGTAATAATCAGCCATCAAGGTCAGAGAGCGAAAAAAGACAGCACTCTATGTTGTTTTCTCCTTGAATCAGTCAAATCATTCTAATTTTAGCTGCAGAGCACTTCCTTTGACAAATTTCATAATCAGTGAATCTCTAACTGGCCGCCTGTAGTTGATTTACGCACTCTTAAAATGGGACAGGAGGGTTAAGGCTGGCTCTTCCTTTGATGCACATTTAAGAATGACTCCACTTCGACTGACCTTCTACTGGGTTCTCTGCATAAGTAAATCAATAACAGTAAATCATGCTTTTTTATTATGCCTGCACAATCAAATGACAGGATATACATAAAGAAAACTTTCTCATTTTGAGTACTTAATTTCTTAAATACTGTTTGTAAATGTGTTAGAACCATTTTTTTTAAATCATGTAATGAAGGACTGTCTCTGCATCCCAAACTGCATAGCAGGCTACATAACTTCCTATCATTAAAATTTGAGATTAAAGAAAAACGTATTTTCCTCAGGCCTCTCTTAATTGTGTCAGTAATACTAAGAAAGTCTTTTAGGAATAAGTACATCTGTTGGGTCGAAAAGTTGTCTGTCTGGGGTCTTTGTTTTCTGGTTGTCCCTAAGAGTTGAATGGCCAATGTCCAGCTCAAACTGAAAGTGAATTATTTCCGAGATGGCCTGAAATAGACACATTTCTGTTTGAAGGCGCTTCATTTACATTGTGTTCCTCATTTTTCGGGCATGAATGTGGAAACCTGTGCAGGTTGTGAGCACGCAGGACGTGTTTGATGATGTTTTGCACCAACAACCAGCAATGATGGACCTAATTTCATGGTGTTATGTATACACGTTGTTTGGCTTGTTTTCGTTTTGTTTTTTCTCATTATTATAACAAAAATATGTCATGGTTACTGTTTTGATGATTGCTCATTGTAGACTGTATATATGCATCCATTTAGCGAATGTGTGCAACGACAGCAACAGACGAGGACGAAGTTTGCCTCCTTCATTTGTTCCAGTGATTTAAATCCAATACCAATACTTGGCCTTACAGTTTTTACAATGAATGGGGAGGAACCACAAAGCCAATGGAGAGCTGACTTGAGAAGAACCAGCTAAGTCCAAGCCCATTGAGTAATAGCTTAGATGTGAGAAGACACATGTAGCAACAACTGGTCAAAATGAAACTGAAAATTTAACAGAATATCATAACAGTTTGTCTTTAGTCCCTACTTGAATCACACAAAAGCTGTATGAGTAAACTATGAAAACCCCAGCATTAAGTTCATCCAATAATCTGTTTGTTTTTTTTTCTTTTTTTTTTCTTTTTATGTTTTTATTTATTTCTAGTTCTTTTTTTAGTGATGTTGAATTGTCCTACACAAAAACGAGCTGCTCATGGCAAAGCGAGAGTCATATCTGCAGTGCGTCATTTGCTGCTTTGGTGGGGTCCACTGGGACGGTGTCACAGATGCTGAAATAAAGATCTGGGACACTTGATTCAGCTAACAGCCTCTAGACAAGAGGAACAATCATTTCCAGACGTTAAGTTATGCTTAGTATTGATCTGTGACACCTCAACTTTTTGCATTTGCTTCTTAGTTTAGATGCTTTTATTTAAAGTTAGCATTCAAATGTTAAAATCATTTTAAACGTAACATATAGAGTTGTAAGTCCTAGATTCAATATATTCTTAAAAATAGTGAGTATATTACTTTATAAAAATCTTCTTACCTTTTATAATTTTTTAGAGTATCAAATTAAACACTTGGTGAATATGGTCCTATAACAGAATAAACAACAGAGAGCGGTTTCAATATTTTGTTGTTTTATTATAGGGATGCACAGATAATAGGTCACAACTATTTAAGAAGGTTTAGATGTTGAAATGATTGGTCTGTCACAAAGCAGAGAAAAATTATCAAACTGCTTCACTATTTTAGACCAAACCAAATCAGTGCATAATTGCAAAGTGGAAATAAAAATAATGTTGGCATAAAACGTTGATATACAATTTTGGGAAAAGTTTTAATCTAAAATGAAATTCTTTATCAAATACCTTTTATCCTCTAAACTTTTTATTCAGTTTATTATTTTTTTCAACAATTCATTGGATGGAAATTGTATATTTGTATTAAGCCCTAGGTGAGGACTTTGAACCACTCTGTGCTCCAACTACAGTCTTTGGGATCTAAGGTTATGTGTCACCCAGATTTGCACCAAGAGACTAAAGGCATGTCCTATTTTACCTTGCAAAATTACTCAATTGCTAAGTAAGATTGTGAGGAAACCATATTGAGAGCAGTACATTTCATTGTAACTTAAATTTAGTTCTGGACTGGATCAAAACTTTAAAAGCACTTAAGTAGAAATCTAAAGCCGATGACTGAAGGCTTGTAGAAATTATTACAGCAAAAGTACCTAATCTAAGCAGACCAAAGAGCATGATATAACTATTGATTAGCATTTTTAAATATGGCAGCAAGTCCTTAAATAATATACCTGCTCTAATAACTGCACTTACTTCTAATTACATGTTGCTCAAATCCTCACAACTATAAAGGAATAGATTGTCCCCCAGCCAAGTGTAAATATCCTCTTTACTGGCCCTTACATAAGTTTACTTGTAAGCCCAAACCTGCAGCATGGCATCAAAGGTACTCAGCACGTTGCCCACTTTGTTGTTCACACCAAAAATGTAGGTCAAAGTGTTGCTTAGCTTCATAGGCTGTCTCAGCTTTAAATGAAATCTCAGTCAGTGCAATCATAACTGACACAAGCAAGTTTTGCCAATGCTCATCATGGGAAGACAACAAATCCGAAGACATCAGACCCAAAAAATAGTTAGTTTGACTGTATTCATCATCAAATAACACGTTACAGACTGTTAGTTTCAACACCACCAGTAAGTTCCTGCACAGCTAGGTGTGATATGACATGCCAGCCATGGGCTTCAGACAGTTTGAATCGATCGACAGGAGATCTTAAAGGTTAAATCAGAGCTCCACAGAAACATTTGCACATCTGTATGCAGCATGGGTTGTTTTTCATCAAGCATCAAGGCACTTGCGGTGACCACTAATCAGTTGTGCAACACTTCAATTTACAGAAATTTGTCATTCAAAAAAACCTTTAACTGCCTTGCAAAAATATTCATACCACTTAGCTTTTTGACACATTGTTTATTTAGTAAAACATGCTCTAATGTATTTTATTCATATTTAATGTTCCCAACTAAATGGAATACATAGCTGACAAAAAAAAAAAAAGAATTATGTTAAATGTAAAAAAAATATATGTGCATGCGTTTTGATTGAAACTGGAAATAGCTCAAGCTCAGTCAAACTGCATGGAGATCACCTGAAAGTAGACATTTCTATTCTTCCTTATATTGATGTCCTAGGTGGCGTGAATGTCAGCCTTGATTGGCTTCTATGTAAGACGGCAGCTGTGTCTGGCCTTTACTGGACAAATCTTTACTGATTGTTTATGCAGTATACTATATGTGGTCATATCAGCCGATTAGCCAATGGATATGTTTGTACTACAAGCGTAGCTTTGTTTTTGCTATAAAGGGGTATTTGAAATCCATTTGCATTGACTGGGTAAACTTTTCCTCCTCCATTTGCTTCCTCTCCAATCTTGTTGCTGTCTCGGCAACGTGGAGGAAACAGAGGATATCTTGGAAAGGTGGCTTTAGGTCTGCATCCGTGTTAAACGTAGACAGGCGTCATGTTCTTTGTGAGCCAGTCTTTAAATGAAATGATAAAAAACACCAGATCTGATTACTTTCGCCAGCTAATCATTTCGAATAAGAAGAGACCCCAGGTGCCGTTTAATACCATCAGTACTTGTATTTGATATTATTGGCCCCTCTCGCCCCATGTGCGTTGGAGATAGGCATCAGCACACAGACGCGACCTCACAAGGATAAGGGGATAGAAAGATGGATGGATGGATGGATGGATGGATGGATGGATGGATAGATGGACGGATGGACACTGGGTTACCAAGTTTATAAACAAGTCAGTGTTCTGTGGTGTATTTCCTTGCCCTCTTAACCAATTCTAAGGTAATCTAATTTGAATTGTAATGTTCTAAAGGATTTGAGACCTATTTCAAAGCTTGCGTTCATATCAAAACTCTTAGATAAAAATGACAAAAAAAAGGAAGAAAAAAACTCTTAGAGAGGGTGGTATGTTGGAAAATGTACATAATATTTTGATAAATCTGACATTTATTGCCATTTGAACCTTGTTTCCGCAAGCACCATTACTAAGAAACCGCTCCAATCCACAGATATCATGATTTCAAGTGACATTATGATGTTTGTGGACGCTGGCAAAATTGAGTGAGCTGGTTGGTCTGTCAAGACACATACTTGCATGTTTCCTGTCGTATTTGTTGAGTAGGAGTTCGGTTCTTTGGAGCACCCCAGCATTCTGTGTTGAGGCCGATTTTATTTGTACTCTATGTCCTTCCCTGGGGTAAAATACCTCAGGACTTTGCTGATTTTTCCTATTATCTTTTGATGATATCAATCCATACTGCTCCTTTAAGTCCTCTTAGATCCACAAATTGTATTCTTAAATGAACAGCCTTGTGTAAATAAAACAATTGCCTGGCACTAACAACTCAAACAAGATTTACATGCTAATGATTGCACCTGACAGCAACATTGCAGTAATGCTCCAATATCTAGGTTATCTGAGCTTGTCTGCTAAAACAAGCCTTAGAAATCTGGGCAGTATCTTTGACAGAGAGATTTAACTGGAGCATCATTCAGAGCAGCTCACACGGAACTGTTTCTATCAGCTCAGGAACCTTTTGAAATGTAAAAGATTTGTTTCCAAAAATGATCTAGGGTTAATCTTCCCCGCCTTTGTGTCTTCTCGTTTAGACTATTGTAATAGTTTATTTTCATGTCTGAAAAAAACAGATTTGTCTTTTCCTTAGCAGATCCAAAATTCTGCTACAAGGTTGCTGACCAGCTCCAACAAAAGTGCCCTGAAACACAGCAATTCTGAAATTCCCTAAATGGCTCCCAGTGGTTCATCAATTTATTTTCTAAATCGTTTCACTGACCTCCATGGCCAGGTTCCCTACTACATTAGAGACTTGTTGTGTCGGTATACTCTCTCTCGAAGGCTGAGATCGTTGGATCAAGATCTTCTTATTGTCTCTCATAACCTTTGTAAGACCTGAGGATATCGCTCCCTTCAGTTGCGCCGAGGCTCTGGAATCATTTCCCAATATCATCAAGTTTGCTTGATTCTGTGGATGCACTGCAGTGTCTTGGCTGGGTTTTTTTTATGATCCATGTGTTTATTTTTCTTTGTGCAATGTTGTTTATATCTGTTCACATTGTTGCTTGATTTTATTGTATTTTTATGCATTTTATGGGAAGCACTTTATGACCTTCATTGTATGTAAAAGGTGCTCCAAAACAAAATTTTACTCACCTACTTACTTACTTTAGTCAACAACTTACACTAGGCCTTTCTAATACATTAGCTTTCTTCGAAGTATGCAGCTCCTGTCCTTTGTTTAGGGTTGTTGGGCTGCTGGAAAGCTAGCCTCCTACCCCGTCTCATACAGTTCAGCTTATTATTTTTACAATTGCATGTTTAAATCCGTGTTAATATTCATTATTCTTTATTTCTGCTTTGATGTTATGGTACAGTTTGGTAATCTAACTGGTCAGTTTATGCTTACAGCATAGTATTCTGCTCTGACACTGAATTTTGGTGGGGGGGTTTTTCGTTTGTTTGTTGTTGTTTTTTTAATATGACCAAATTGAATATAAGAAACACCGACACAGTGGGATGCATGTTATCAGATTACTGCTGATTCACAGCAGGAACTTTCACCAAGGCTCAGAGATTGTCCAGATTTGTCAAAAGGAAAAACAAAATAGTAAAGTGTTCACCTGTTATGCAAATAATGTTTGGCCAACTTCAATGTTACCACTTGTGCTTTTGTCTTCACTTAGAGGTTTGCAGAAACTACTTATTTTTGTGACACTATCTCTCTGTAAATAACGAGTTGGACATTATTGGTTTGATTTGTTTCTCAGATTATGGGAACTTCCAAAAAGAAAAAAATCTTTGCAATTATGTGGTGCCATTTTCAAACAGTGATAAAATTACAAACTGTGATGCATTCTGTCTTTGTGGATCTGGAGCTCAAGTAAGCTTAAGTAAACTGCATGTCAGTGAGTCTCCCGTAAGGCTGCCAGTATGTCATGAAGATGTTTGGCATTCGATCATCTCTATTGCCTCCATGTCCTTTATGCTTTTGTATGCAAGACTGCTTGTGTGCAATGGAAAGGTGAAAATAGCTGTTTTCATACAGGAAGTAACTTTATTGTTGCTATCCAGTAAAAAAACCATAGGAGTCCTAAACGAAAGCGTATAAACATGCACCCCGACCTTTTGCTGTCATGCTGGTTTAGCAGGGTATTGTTCCAGCTGAGTAAACGTGACACTCTGCCCTCATTCTGAGTGGTCTTTCTTTATCCATAAATATCCCATGGGTTTTTACAGTAGCCCACTCTATTCTTGTCCTACTTTCCATCGTGCCACTCCCCCATCCTTGTTTGTTTGTTGAATGTGACGTGCTTGCTGCCCTTTCACCGACCTCTCCAGGGTATCAGACGGCAGGAGAAGCAGATCTGCTCAGGCAGTATGCATCTGTCTTCTTTGGCTCTGTAAAATTCAATTCATTCTTCTCGCGCAAGAATCCCGACTGACACTGACCCATCTTTTACTTCCCATAGATCTGAGCTGTCTGGGCAGGTGCTGAAAGCATGTCATTTGTTTCACTTAGGGTGCTGTCACCCAGTCCACTCTGTCTTTTCTCCTCCATTCTCTGCTCTTAAAGGAGTTGAAGCTCATAAAGGAGCCGATGACGCAACGTCCAGAGTCTAACAAAACAGCTAGGACAGGGAGGGAATAAGGTTCAACCTTTACCCTCCAGCAGCCGTGCTAGACAGATAAACAAGGTGTTGAATTACCAATCTCTGCCACTGCCAGGATGCTGGCATTACCTATTTAGGACAACATCATTCCTAATTTAATTTATCAAATCATTGTTGGCTGTATGGGCTTTAATTAATTGTAATTGGATGTACCCTATTCGGTTACACATATGAATCTATGTGTCCCACTGGGGCTTTAAAATTGTCTTCTCGGCTTTGCCCTGCAATGAAGACACCAAAGAGAGCTTAATAAAAGTAATTGCAGTTTAATAGATGCTACCTGCCAGATTAAGTAGGAACTTGGGTTTCACATTGCATCGTTATTTTCCCTTAAACCTCTCCCTGCCCTCTCTGGCTATATTTATATAGTGCAGCCCCATCCAGACATGGGAAATAATCTTGTACCAGCAAGACCACACTTTCACACAGAGTGGTTGGCCTTTTGTGAACACTTGCAAACCTGTTGCTTACTTGCCTTTATCCACAACAACGCTGAGCAGGCGTGCTGAGTAAGGGAATGCCGTGGTGTTCCTGTAACAGCTTTGCTGATGAATTTGTCTTGTTTTCTTACACGGCTTACACAGCTGGAGATCTAACTAGATATTACACCGCTTTAGGCACTAGAAAAACAAAGATTGGGAGAAAGCCCCTCACTCTTACACAGTACTCAGAATGCTGTGAAGCATCCCCCTAAAACCAAGGAGCTGTTGATGGATTACCACAGAAATACACCCACCTTACTGACACAGGTGAACATCCAGGGAGTGGACATTGAGATAGTGTAGTCATATGGGTACCTCATTGTTCACCTGAACCTGTTTTTACAGGACGGGTTGAAGCAGACTCTACCTACTGATGAGGCTGTGGTCTTTTGGACTGATGAGCTTCTGTAACTCTGTTGCAGTATCAGCCATGTCTATGGTGTTGTGTGTTGGAGCAGCTTATTGGCAGTCCAAAAGAAGCAGTTGAATAAGCTCATCAAGAGGACCATCTCTGTTCTCGCATGACCCCTGGACACAGTGGATCACTTTTGGACATCTTCTCACCTCACACACACAAATAGCTCATTTTGAATTAAAGAGCTTCTTCAGTGACAGACTGCTGCATCCTAGTTGCACAAAGATGTGTTACAATAGATTATTCCTCCCAGCAGCTTCCAACCAACTCTCTGCTAGAATTTGCTCAGTTTTACTCATTTTTAAATAACTCCTGACTTTGCAAATAATTTTTAATCTGAAGTGACATACTGTATTGAAATTGTTGTTACCAATTACACTATTCTATTCTATTCTATTAAAATTTTCTGTTTCTATTGTAAAACACTTTGTGGTTTTAACAGAGACAAGGGGGTTAACTGTCAGTTTAACACACAAATGGAAAGCTATTGAACCTAACAAGTTTCAATACCAACCACAAAATACATATTGTCAATTAAATAGGAAAACAGTGCGATGTTTAATTTTTATTTATTTGTCTAAAAATGAAAGCATGAAAAATTGAGTAAAAATTTAAAATTACCATCCTTTAACCTGATATCACTGACAGAAAACATGAATCCTTTGGTTTCGAATATTGCTTTTACTTTTTTATTTTTTTTGTCAATCACGTGGTATCAGACCACTGTACAGAGATATTTACACCTCTGTGGGATTAAAACTTGTAAAGTTTTAAGAGATGTGAAGTTTACAGTGAGCCACTATAAATAAGCTACAGAGATTTCCAGCAGGACTTCTGGTGATAAAAATCTGCACCTGCAGAGGTGTTCTGCTCGACAAACCTCATATGTGAAAAACAGCCTGCTCTCCGATGTGCCAGGAGACCCGGCCAATTTCTAAAAGGAAATTCTGTTTGAAGGCAAATGTGAAACAGTAATAGAGCGAGAGATATCCTGGCTGCAGCTAACTAATCTCTGATTAAACAATTCTAAAAAACGAAGCACATAAACTACATGCAAACACATCAATTCACCAAATAAACGATTTAGAATCTAAGCTAACAATAACCTCTGATTGATTTACAAGCTGTCCACAGTCACTCGCATAGCTGTTTCATTTCTTTAGAATTACATCATTTTTAGAATTGACTTCATGACAACTTCAGTCATTTAATTAAGCAGATTTCAAATAACTCACTAATGACCTTAGGCAATTAGAAAACATGCCTGCACAATTATATTTCCAGCTCCACACCCCCTCTTTGTTCTATGGTGTGTGTCCATCTTTCCATGAAGATCAAGATGGTGGTCATCTATGTTCGTATGCATATGCATGCGTCTTGTAATGCAAAGCTACAATCAGTTCAAAACAAGATTATACTTCGGCTTTCTCCTTCTATTATTCTCCCCTGTGCAGCGGCAGAAGGATTACCAGACAGAACGGCCGGTGTTGTCTACCTTAAAGGTATAGGAGGGGATCTTCAGCTCATTCTCATTTTCGCAACACTGCGCATGCGCCCCCCATCTCTAGTAACGCCCCCTCATATCGGGAGCGCGCACGTCCTCAGCACATGCAGTCTGTTTACATCTGCGGGACACATTTTCGCTGCCGTACGGGGAGAACCTCTCTTCAATGGTGAATGATGTGTCTTGTACGTCCTGTTTTATTTCCTAAAAAACAATCTGTGCATGCACAAATTCAAACATGAGCATGCATTGTACGGGTCGGGTGGGTGGGGACATTAGTGATATACGTCATCACGTAAATTTTATTTCCACATTGACAGCCAGTTATTTTTCACCACCGGTCGTTTTTGATTGGCTGTCATTTTCTCTGAGATTTTCCATTGAATTTTTCTATTGAAAAGATCCTATACCTTTAACTTCCTGGTTGTGTTTAATGTGTATGTCTGTGTGTATGTGCAGGTCTGGGCAACTATGCAGGTGAAAGTCTCAGGGTCCCCGTTTTTGAGTGTGTGTGTGTGTGTGTGTGTGTGTGTGTGTGTGTGTGTGTGTGTGTGTGTGTGTGTGTGTGTGTGTGTGTGTGTGTGTGTGTGTGTGTGTGTGTGTGTGTGTGTGTGTGTGTGTGTGTGTGTGTGTGTGTGTGTGTGT
>JAVLVB010000979.1:1839133-1914288 GCA_032876305.1 Orestias chungarensis
GGACTCAACCTGACAGCTTGTTCCCCATCAGCTTGATACAATTTCAACAAGGCTTAAGCTGCCTGTTTGACCATGTACATGAGGGAGTTTGAGCAATTTATTTATTATTACATGCTTGATGATACTTCATATAACTTGATTTCAAAGATTAGTCAGTCTTATTACCTCAATATCAGCCTGAAGGATAAATTATTGGCATTTCCATTGTAAAAGATGGAAAAGGAATATCTTTATCGTATTTTACTGCAGTTTTTTTTGTGCATGGTATTGTTTTGTGTTGTATTACAGAGGGGTCCAGTTCTGCTGGAACTTTACTCTTTTCACTTTTCCTTAATGCCTGATTCAGTGACTATGAGCTTCCCAAGTCATGGTACAGACAAGAACCTTCAAACAATAAACCTTCGACCTCCATGCTCTCTGTTTGTGATTTTGGTTTTAGACTTGTCTCCCCAATCAATCTTATTTCAAATGTCCTAGTGTTGGGGCAAACCTTGGTTAGACATTTGTTTGTTTTTCTCTCACCTCCAATGAAATTTGATCTTGTGTTGTCTCTTGGCAAGTTGCACACGCTTTCACAGTAGGCTGCTGTTGAATAAGATTTTTTTGTCTGTTTATTTGTTTGTTTGTAACTTTCATTAGCATCTGTTGATCCTTTAGATATTTAACATTTGCTTTGAACATAAGATAAGTACATAATTAGAATTTGTTTTAAATGAGCTGGACTTGTAGAATGTTTCCTGTACAGTTAAGCAGGTTATTTTGCATCCTTTTGACAACATTCTTTTTGAAGAAACTCATTGTTATATTACATTGTAACGAGAACCAATATTTTCATCATCTTCTTCCGACATAATAAGTATTTGTATGATCTTAACAAGTTTGGGTGTGAATAAATATAGGGCAATTCTAATTTACTACCCACAAGATATAGTTTATTATAGCATTGCATTTAATATTTTTAAAAGTCTTCACTTAATTTTTAATGATGATAGTTTAATTCCTCATTATTGTTAGATTTCATATTAAATATCCATATATTTGCATGACAGATGTCATCTCATAAAGCCTATATTCATCAGATTTTTTGTAAACCAGATTTTCAGATGTAAACATGTAATCATCCATTGAATATATAATATCTTTAGGTTCAATGTAATTTCATATTGAAAGCTATCGTTTAGTAAATTATTTAATAGCTTTTAGAGACATTCAATTATGTTGGAATAAATGTGTTCATTCTTTGATTGAACTCAGCTTAGAACCTACTTAAAATATTTATAACTTGTTAATCCTTAAATATGCAGTTATACATCATTGTATCATTGTAAGGCAGTTACATGGCATTGTGTTTGGGTTGATAGTTACAAATGGAAACTTGGTAATTGAGTTATTCTCAATAATCATTCTCAAAACTATTCATAAAATAGGTCTCAGCAGTGGCTGTCGTAGGAGTAAGTTTGTCTTAGCCCAGGGAACAATAGCTCAAGACAACTTTTTAAATGTCAAGAAAGGTCTTAGATTTTTAAGAAAAATCTACAGAATTGAAAGGTGGAGACAGCACCGTAGGTCAACAAGTTGCGGCAGGAATGCTTTTTCATTTCTCAGCACAATTCGCAGTGCATGGGTAATTGCTCTCCACAGCATTCTAGGAGAGATAGATATTTCCCCAAGGCTGTAAGTAGACATCTAAAATGCATTCCCTACACGAAAAGCCCAATCAGCAGATCCCCAGCCTGATGCCTCAATCAGTTTCCCAATCTCAATTCAAATTGATTTTACTTTGCTACGACAAACCCTGTAACGTGAAGTGCAGTTCAACATTAATCTCTCAAACCTGCGGTTGACACTGAAGCGATTCAGGTAGTAGTTTGGCATGAATCCCATTCACAGTTTATTTCCTGAAAACTCCATGAAGTGCCTTTCATTTATCTTTTATTAAAGTTCATCTAAGCTTTATGAAGGGGCTCAAAACAGTGGTTCTGGTCTCTGGGAAGGTGATGGGAGTTTTAATGCCACCCTGATGTAGCTTAAGCTGTACATAGAAAAGAGAATGATAAATTAAATATATCCATTTAGATTTATTGTTTTTGTCAGTCGCTGTCCTACTTTCTTTACAGCTGCTTTTACTCTGTCAAATAAATTCATAATATATTAATGACTCTATGTTGGGTTCTTTTCCTGTTCTGATTATCGATTCCCTGCTTGAGCAACACTTAGAAGCCAATACCAGACAGCCTCTCCCACTGTTACGACATTACGTGTCTGTATATGGTTGCTTGTTCTTGTTTTCTTGACATTTTATTCAAAAGGTCAAAGCACTTTTGAGTTTTTTGTTTGTTGATTCTATCTCCCCCATTGTGCAGCTGTTTTTCTAACAGTTTTAAAGGTTTGTCGCATGATCACGTCAGACACTATATATCTAGCAATATATGAATCATGTAACCGAGAAACATAACATTTTGTTATGACTTCTCTTCTATATGTGGCTTAACTCTGAGCTACAGCACTGCATTGTGTTATTTTTTATTTTCGTCTTTTTTGGTTATTGTTGTTATGTCTAGTTTTGGGTTATTTCTGAAGCTCTCATCAAACCATTGTGAATTTCAGTTTTGTTGAAATGATGTAAAAAAAAATATTTTTTCATATAAAAAAACACTCTTACATCACTACCCATCTAGAAGAGGCTCAGATCATGACATATTATGAGTAATACCAATGCGACCACAAATCTAAAATTGCCACAAAAATTTCACGTTCTAATAGGTAGTCTGTTGATTTATTAAAAGTTGTTTGTTAACACCCATTTTGGATCCAGGATGGGGGGGGGTTCACTTACTCCTTTTAGTGAACTAAGGCAAAAAAACTAAAGAAACTGTCTCCATTAACAACACTTACATAATAAAACAAAACAAATTATAAACAGGTAGCTCCTTAAAGAAACAGGAGAAAACTTGTGTAAGCTAAACAGTGGTTAAATCCTACAAAATCCTCATCATGTTATTATTATGTAACACTTTGCTTTAAAGAAGTAGCAAAACAATGTGTGAGCAGGATAAGCAGAAAAAGAGGATGACAAGCAGACTATATCATCCAATCAGCAGACAGGACATGCACTCTCAGATTTGAATTAATTTTTTTTATTAAACATTCATTACACATTTTTTGTATACTGTAGCAGTATACATAAATGAGTAATCAGCATAGGGAAAAGTAGCCAAAGTTTTAGTTGAGCCATCCCTTGTTTAAAAAAAAAACAAATGGGTAAAGGGGTTAGACTTTTATTTCTAAAGAATTTATTTTAACTCTTGAGAGGGAATTTAGTTTATCATAAATAAGATTTGTATTTAGACCACAATTGATATTTCCAAATTTATATCTGTCTAAAATGGTATCTGTTAGTTAAAACATTAGCTCATAAACCTATTCTAAAATTTTAGCATTTTAGATGTGGGCATAGATAAAGTTTCAAGAAAGCATGAAATAAACCATACAAAGATAAAAACATGAATGTTTGAAAAATGAAAATGCTGTTTAAGTTAAACCACTTGGACATCTAAGTGAAAAGATCAATGATTCTTCTCAAGATCTGATGCAATTGCAAAACTCCCCAAATGTCACAGGGTGTTGGCAAGGCAACGAAATCACAGCTATGTGTATTCACCTGCATCCTCAGCAGATTGAAATAGGGATTGATGGAGGATTGGAATTTTAATGACGATGGAGATGAAAGGATAGACAGAGGACGGAAGGGTGAGAGGATGACCTTTTCAGTTCAGATTGTTCAAATATATTATGACTCAATAAATACTACTGTCAGCAAGGAAGCGTATCATTTGGGAACAAGAATTCAGCTCAGTGGTTTTCTTAAAAGTAAAGTTCGCTTCTCATGCATAGCTGAAAGGATTTTATCGTTTAATTTTACAAAACCTCTGCTTTTCTTTAATTTGCAACTATAAAAAAATTGTTTTTCCTATTGAATTGCATACATATAGCCAGTTTATTTTCCTATAATAAGTATTTTTTAGAGGCCTAAATATATACCAGGTTAGTTTTGGAGAAAAGTTAGTTGTAAAGGAGTTGCTAAGGCTGTATATGTTATACACAGCTGGATTTCCCAGAGTCTCTGACCTTGATCTGTCTTCTAACAGATGGCATTTATTAAGCATTTGTAGTTTTTTATTTTACTGTATTCAATTTGTCTTCTAGGTAGCACCTATCATCCTAAAGAGATTATGGATGAGTTTGTAATGCAGTAGTGCTTCGGTTTGTTTAAATGAATGAAATGATGAAAGTTTTACATCCAGATCATGCATCTTGACATGCTGAATATGTTAATACTTGCGGGGCTGCAAGAACAAAGGGCTTTTAATGAATTATGAGAAAAGGATGAATCCATAATACAAAAGAAAGGTTCTTGGATGCACTTCGATGTGCAGCTCCAGAGATTTATTCTCTCACAGATTTTATATGGCACTTGTCAAAGTAGTGCCAAGAAGCTCGCACTCTATCTCCCCTCCACTTGATATCGGCAGCAGGAGTTGAAGAGAAGCTGTCAAAAAGGACTTTGGTGCACACGCTCAATCTTGCTGTCCATGTATTGTTCCATCCAATGTGTGCAGCTATATTGCTACGTTCGGTGAGTGAACAACTGCTTGGAGAGATGAAAAAGAGCCCTAGCCATTGTCGTACCTTCTGTTACACTGCAGATATTTTCTATCCACCTAAGTTGCAGATGAGTGGGAGACTGAAGTGACTGAAACTTAATGTCTTTGTTTTATTTCCTCTGAGGTGTGGGAGGCAGAAACCAGAGAGGAAGTAGGGCACAGTTAAGTAGACATCAAGGTGGTGCTGTTAGCTCCTTTGCGGGCCAATGGTTGCATACAAGTAGCCCTCAGGGTGTTTTTCTGAATCTGATTAATTTTTTAACAGATTTTCCACACTGCATGACACAGATTCATCATCGGCTCTTTTTGGGTCTGCAAATTTATATTTATATATGCAGGTGTTTGTATTTGTCTTAAAACAGTCTAGGTTGTCTTGTAATTTCACAACAGAAAAGTATAACATGTCTGACACTTTCTTCCCTCTATTTCTTACAGGGATCTTTTCACTCTATGATTGAGACTTCAGAGAAATAAGCTGCCAATGTAAGTCCCTTGGGTAACCTCAGGTCTTAACTTGTATGCTGCTTTTAATTTAATTAAACTGGCTAAGAGGTATAATTGGGTATGCAAATGCATCTGTACACAATTCTGAACCTCTAACCTTTGTCTAACTTCACCTCACAGTCCACCAGGGACAGCATTCATCTCTGACACCATTTATCAGAAGCGAAGTTGTATTTTCAGCAAACTAAAAACTCCTTCATGAAGGAATATAATTCATGTTTTACATACTAATGTTTCTGTTTATATTAAGTCTAGCTACTTATGGTTTACATTTGTCATTCATTAGGAAACCACTCTTAAGGTGTTGTTAATAATAAATGAGGATGTAAAAGATTTTTTATAAATGTGCTGTGCTTTCATTAAAAGCTTGGTCAAAGTGGTTCCCTGAATGACTGAAAAACTGGTACTGTCCTGCTCACTCTAACGCTGAGATGACGTAACCCTCAGCAATAATACATAGATATAAGCATGACATTTTATGAGGATATATGTTTGTCATTATAGTTTTTAAATCGATACCCACCATTTTAGCACAAAAATTTAAAATTAAAAAAAATTCTGACATTGCATCCAATTCCTCTACCCAAAGATGCTTTGATCAGAAATACTGATGTTTTTCCATATTTGTTTGTTCTTTATTGGTAATGAAATATTGTTTCAATATAGCAATGCTTTTGCTTTTATCATTTTTAATGATTGATTCTGGTCATCTTTTTTGGAGGAATATTCAGTTTCCTTGCTTTTGTTTGTCTCCACTAATGTCACAAGTGTGCATTGTCATAAACTGCTTGTTAAATATAACATTTGTCAGAGCCAGTCCCGTCTAGGCAATAAACACATTAGATCAATTGGCTTCTGCTCCAGGAAGTGGAGCTTCAGAGATCAATGAATGCCTGGTGCCAAAATAAATAAATAAAACTCTGTAATCTCAGCACCAAATTTTAATTTACCAAGAAAATAAAGGACAACTTTTGTCACAAAATGAACATTCTTTGAGTTTAAAACCAAGTAAAGTGGTTCTAACTGCCTATTTTCACTTGCTTAGTTTGGAATAAAAAAAATAGTGTATTTCAATATAGGTTAATATAGTTTTCTTTGTTTTTCAGCAAATAGAAAGGGGCAGGTCGAGATTCAAAAGAGCATTATAACCTGGGCCTTAAACGCATCACACAATGGCAGATTACATGTTTATGGTTGTGTTGCAGCTGCTGTAGTACCTATTGTTCACTGTTAACCCTGTGTGGACACTTTATGTGTATGTCCTGTACTCCATGTTAGAGATACTTTTAAATCTAGAGAGAGTAAAATCTGAGTTTAGGGTCATTCTCTTTTTTTCCATGCGGATAAAAACCTTTCTGGAAATGGTCAGATGTGAATGCATGTGTTCTTGAGATCCACAACCCACTTCAGAAAAACAACACTATCGTGTGAACAGCTCAGTAATTATCTCGCTCTGTCCCTATTCCAGTAATCATCCTCCCCAGTACATTTAACTCCCCAGTTTTTTATCAGAGCCTCATGAAGTTCATCTTTCCCATTACATCTGATTTTTTAACACACCACTTTGTTTTTGGATCTCTTATCAACTTTAAATCTAGGCTGAACTGGACCTGAATCGGTTTGGAATGTAAATAAAGGGGGTACAATTGCTAATATAATAATTTGAAGTATGTTGTTGATTTTAATTAGACAAGAATATTATGCTTGGATGTTATAATAATTATATTGCCCTCTACCAACCCACAAAGATTTCAGCTTGAGATAGGGACAATTGCAACAGTTTGGGTTTGTTTTGTTTCATAATTTGCAAAATGAAACGGTAAAATCGTCGAAATACAAGTGGTCAAAGGTTTATTGCTGGAGTTGTCTGAAAACTCTAGAAAAAAGACCTGAAAAGTTTTTGACATTAAAACGCAAAGGAGGTCTTACAGATTAATTGAAGCATTTAACATTTAGAGCAAACTCAACATATCTTGAAGTTTTAGTTATTTTTATTGTGCATGCACAATATCCCAAAGACTTAATTATCATGCAATAAGTGCTGTTATATGTATTTTAACTGTCATAAGTTCCCACTTTTCCCAGGACATTTTATAAAGTGTTGCCAACATTTGATACATTACAGTTCCCAATGTCCTTGGGATCACAGAGAGAGCTAAACGAAAAGATGAAAAAGAAATTAGTTTAATTTATCACAACCAATAACAAGAAAATTACTATTACATGTATTTCTAACACCATCATAGTTGTTGATAGGTTATATATTCGCTTGCATCCATGCACAAAATGTACAGCATCTTGTCACACGTATGTATGTGTTTTAATTTTCATAGGTTGCCAAAGGTTAAAAATCAAGAAGAAAATCAATGCCAGACTGCAGATTGAGATTTTCTAGTAAAAAACGAGTTATTTATATAGTTTAGTTTAGTTTAGTTTAGTTTATCACTGTGAACACTGAATGCAGAAAAAAACGTCTTTGCATCGTGCTTCAAATAATCCTGAAACTTTTATTTTCCATTTATCTGTCAATAACTGAGCACTATGCAGACCTCATTACTTGTGTTGCCTTATCAGTTAAAGTATGCACAGCAGTCTAACCACATCAAACTTTGTAGCATTATATTATAATAGAGCTTTTCAGGTTGCTCTATTCACATGACTGTAGCTAATGTGAGTTACCAGGAACTTATCATTCCATTATCATACCATCTGGCTCTCAAGCCCAGACCAGTAGAAAACTGATATATTCCATCTAATTTAACACTGCACATAAAATACGTTTTTATGTTGTTTTGTTAGGAAACTTGAAATAATTATATTCAACCAATAATACCACTGTTTAGGCTCCTTTCATCGCCATTATATGTAGAATATCCATCTGCCTACACTCTCAGCAACAGATTGGGTACATTTCAGTCCCCTGAGGTACAATCTGGGTTTATGTACCCCACTATGCTCCAAATTGGACCCAAAGGCACATATTTGTAATTTTTGAGGGTCTGAGAAAGACATTTATGTTCTTGAGTGGTAAATGGTACATATATGTGTACTCCTCATTTATAATTTCAGGGTATACGCAAAAAATGGAAAAATACAACAATGTAATTTGCAGGTGGTATGTTCAAAGCAGATTAATTTAAACAATTAGTTATGATTAATAATTATAAATAAATAAGATGATCAGAAAGTGATTTGTTCAGTTAAGATAAAAAAAATTGTCATATACAGTTAAATGTTTTGTTTTGTATCATACTTTAAGTTTCATAGAATATATTTTTCACATGGGCAAAGGAATAATTGATTGTTTTTGTGTGGAAAAAGCACCGGTACCTGTTTCTATAGGGGCGGATCGTTCTTAAAAACTTAACTTCGGCTTGGTTAAATCATCTGTCAAATATGTACAGCCAACACCGATTGGCTGTCTTGTTAACTGACAAAATCACCTTTTCTTGGGTTGTGGAGCACAGTGGCACTATGGTGTTTGGGCCTTACAACCGAGGGTCTTTTAAGAAAAATAAGGAAGGAGGCCTTGATGTGTCAGAAGCAGAATCACAGAGATTCAGAGGTAAGCTGTAAATTGAAAATACAATGTGCCATGAAAATGAATCAGCCAATGTTAGTGCATTAGCATTGCCGCTAATGCTCACTTAGATGTTAACGTAGTCAACTCGCTAACATTTAACTTATTTTAAAGTTGTGTATTTGCCGTGACACATAATTCTCTTTTTTTTCGGTACAAGAACACTCTTAAATCAGTTATGTCAAGTATATATTGCTAGCCAGATCTCATTCAAAAGGAAGCGAACCTGGACATAAACATATATTCGTTAGTTTATCTATTAATGTACAAACTAAATTGATATTCAATTTCTATGCTGCTGTCATTATCAGAGAAATTGTTGTTCAGAGTTGCTGTTTGATGGTTAAGCACTTTCACTTATAGGAATAACTTAAATCTTTCATCCTCAATGTTCATCCTATATGATTAAAAGGAACACCACAATATAGTGTTAGTCCAACCAAAGCAAAGTCTTTGTCTTACTCACTCTTTTAGATAATGATGTAGATGGTAATACAATTAACTGTGGCCTCACGGAGAGTATGATTGCTGTACATTTCCAAGGGTCCTTCAAGAAGCAACTGACATTTGATCAGTTTTTGTCAAAGGAAAAGGAAATCAATTACTTTAGAGCAAGTTCCTCCAGAGGAATGGCAGCAAAGTACTTCTTCAGCATCATTCAGGTAACTGTATGAATACACTCAGTTGTCCACACAGTGTGAATTAAAGTTTAACTATTTATTGTTGTTTGTATGTATAATCTCACGTAAATTGTCAAATTTAAAAAGTGATGAGGAAGGTAGTCTGTATACAACATATTGCCAATACATCATATGTATGAATTGATATTAGTTGTCTTCTTTTTTAATTTCTTTGTGTCCTTCTTTATTGATCCCGAAGATACAGATTAAAGGACAGCTTAATTTATTTGCATAATGAGGCAGAAATGCATAAGGAAAAGTAAAAAAGAAAAAAGAAACAAATGGAGACAGACAAACAAAAACACAAGGCGACATGAAAAGAAAGGCTTTTCGGTAAATCAAAGTAAGTGGAAAGATGCATCACGTTAATCATCTCTGCACGACTCAAGCAGAGGTGGATTTACTGATAATACTGATTTATTGCCACATATAAATAATGAACTGAACATACACAGAGACAAAGTGATACGGAACTGATCGTGGCTGACGCAGAACCAAAACTAGAAGGTAAACAAACGGATTTAATAAAGCTGAACACAGGAACTATGGAGCATGACAGAACTAAACAATATAAATAAACAAACTAATAACAACGAGGGAAATATAAAGTTAAAATCAAAAGTAGTCAAAAACAGCCAATTATACCCTGGACTCCAGAGGACTTATTGCAACTTGACCCTAATTACTACTTTGGCTTTTTGCAAACACATTTTAAAATAGTTTATTGAGATTAAATGCTGATTTAATCTGAAATATTTTATTTCTTACAGATATTAACCTAAGACCTGTTGTCATCTTTCTCCCGCACATCTTCAGGGAGAACATGGCTCTCTTCATCATGCTTGAATATACAACAAAGTTAGTGTCTGAATAAATTGTACATTAAAAGAACACTAGCTGAAAGGATGCTATCATTAGGTTGGCATGTTTTGGATTTCATTAATTTTAACACTGCGTATTTCTCCACACTGTAATATGCAGTTAAGTTAATTTCTTTTTTTTGCTTGCTCCTTTTTTATCTAATATAGTGTGATTCTCAGTTCCCCATACCCAACAATTCAGCTGACTGGTCAAGACTGAAGAATGGCCTTTACCAGGAGAGGTCCAAACATTGTGAAAACAGATGATGTGGAAGTGTGTCGCACCCAAACACTTGAAGAACGGATCATCTCAGCCTTTTGCACATACTTCCGTCTTCAATCTGGCAAAGCCAAGACACCTGAAGAACACTAATGTTTCTACAAAGGTAAATTGCAAGAATTGTTGAACACGGAGACGGTCTTTTGTCAATTACTGTCACGAGTAAAATAAATACCTATTTAAATGCACAATTGGGTCATTTTTTTTCCTGAGAGTTTTTCTGAGTGTATGATCTTATATATATTTAAATGCTTATACTTATTTGTATTCATCATCCAGTTAAAACATAAATCAATAATACTCAAAACATTTATAAGTTTTGAGTATTAAAATGCATTTTTCATTCCTTTAAAACGACAATATCAATTTTCAAATAGTTCACCTTTATTTTGACTTGACCTTATCCAGTGTAATTCTTCTTAAAAGTGCAACAACCTGTTAGTATATTGGTGCACACCCTTGAAGTTTTTTTCAAAACACTTTGATTAAATGTATCCATCAGTCTTCTTGGGTACAGAGATAAAATTAACCTGCTGAAATACAAGTTCATATGTTTTTTCATGAAGGTTAAAAGGGATTAATATGAGCCCCCTATGATTAAAGGTATTAGTCAGGAGAAGAGTACAAAATATCCACAGCAATAAAAAATACTTTGCCATAGTAAATTGATAATAAAAGAAAACATTTAGCTGTTGTTGCATTTGCGTATAATCAATAAAAAAGGACAGTTGAAAACTTATCAGTAAGACTGCCTGAACAGTATGTTTTGAACAGGTGACAGCATACCATGAATGGCTAAAATCTTGTGGAATTATGTCCTAAGGTCCAATAAACTAAACCTGAACGTTTATTTATCATTGCTTTAAGCTTGCGTCAGAATAAGTGACTGCAAGGTAAAATCAACATTCAGGAATTGACCAACCAGAGTTGACAACTGATGGAAAATCTGCAGGGGTTTTGCTTTCAATCTGACAGATTTAAAACGGTTTTGATTAAAATATGCAATGTTGTTCCTCCTACCAAGGTAGATTGAATTCGAAAGCATAATCAAAACGCTGTTCAAGAAAATGTTCATTTAATGATTTTAATATTTGTATTTTTGCATGAAAACTTCATATATGCATTTTGAATGTACTTCTCACACATACATTATGAGGCGTTAGCATGCAAGTGAGGCAGGTATTCACTTATTCTTCTGTATGGACAGAAATTGCTGCAGGCTCACTCATGTGTGCTCATTTTGCCTGTTTTCCCCCCACAAACAGGGGCACTACCAGCTGTGATACTGCAGTTTAGAGATAACGGGAAGCGCTAGTAACTGGTCTCCAGTTCTTTCCCAGGGTGAAAGATGAGAGCATGAAGCAGCCGTCATGCTCAGAATAGGAGATGCTAAAGGTGTAAGAATTGGATCTAGGGGGTTCCATTTGATGCTCTCTCTAGTACAGCAGCTCTGCACAAAAAGAATCCTGATAACGCATTAATCATACAACATCCTGTGCTGCAGGATAATTTCATACTCTAATTTTCAGGTCAAAGTGTGGCAAGTAGCATTTACCTAGAATGTTCAGATTAACCGAAGGACAGACGGAAAGGATGCCTCCACAATAACGATGAAATATTATGAACAAAGCTTAGGTCCTTGTGAATCAAAATGCTGAAAAGAGAGCCTAGCAAAGCTGCATGGCTGTGAGTGATTACCCTCTTCTTGTTGTTTTCACACAGTAAGAATGAGACTTGGGCCAGTTTCATTCTTACTGTGTGGTCCTAACATCAACATGTCTGTTGCAGTATAAAGTGCTCTTCCTGTTACAGTACAGCGGCTGTCAAGAGTGAAAAAGGAAATAAAACAGGAAGCAAGCTTATTGTTGGAGTCGTGCTATAGTCCACAAAATTGCTCTGGCCTCTTTTAAAGAATATAATGGTTTATCATTGGATTTTCTGGTTTAGAATGAAAGTGCATCCAATTTTACTGTCTACAATTTGATGTCTACAATATGATGTTTGTCAAAATGAAAGGCTGATAGGCTCGATTTGCTTACAGATAAATCTTTACCTATTTGTGATATCTTTGATTTTTGCAGTTATTTATTTTTTCTCTTAAGGAACTCAAAACATAAAAATTCATTAACTTAAACCATCACTAAGTATACTAAATAAAAACATGTCATAAAGTTCAAGAATTTAATAATTAATTTGTAGGAGGCATGTGAGAGGACAAATTAAGGAAAATTGTAGCAAAAACAAATGTTTTGCTTATTATTTGCACAAAAGCTAGTCACAATGGAAATTGTGGACATCACATTTTCAAGGACTCACCTGTCTGGACTGTCTGGACAATCTGGGTTGTTGTTATTCATCTATATGAATTTGCATATTTTTTAGGTACATCACTAATAGTACTGCATAGATCTGTAACATAAGCTGTAGATCTATGCAGCTACCCAGGATTACCTTGGGTCTATTGGTTATGTTAAATTAAAATATCTAACAAACATCAGTAGTAATGAGTAAGGGGTTGTCAATCTTTGAAGTGTAACTGCTTTTTTGCTGACTTAGCCAATCTAAACAAGCCAAGTTTAAGTTTTAAAGAATCCAACTCCTCTGTTGTTTGCATTTGTTTGACAGTCAACAAAAAGAGTTGAAATAGCAAATGTGTACAGTTCCTTCAACAATTTTACTTGCACAGTAAATACCTACGTGGCTGAAAAGCAGATTATGCACCTAAAAATGTACATGGAATGATGCTGTCTTTAAACTGGAGATGCCTTTGGTGTTACTCAGTGTAAAAACATTAAGTTAGATATACAATATTTGGCATATTTTTGTGTTTTTTGTACGTATTGACCCAGTAATGTTCAAACCCTGGGGTAGTGTGTCAACTCCATGGGTATTGACACATGAATATAACCAGTTCACCTACCCAGAAGGAATTCATTGCTTTTAAGATGCTCCTGTTCCAGACTGTTAACTTTATCATGAAGAAGAATAGAGAATGTATGCATTATACAGAATGGATAACACGTGAGACTAGAAACAGTTATAGGAATCAATTAATCTTTTCAGGAAGAAAGTTACAAATTAACAAAGCATATTAAGTCTCTCTGTGTGAAAAATGAAATTGATCTTTCTGATGACATGAGGTCAGATGGCACTCTGAACATAATAAATATCATATTTGTATCATAAATATAAATAATCAATTGGCACATGCTGGTTTGTGGTTTACGCATTACAAAAAAAAGATTTAAAAAAAAAACGTCAGAAATTGCAATTCCTGGTTTAGTCCAAGTTTTTGCAGGCAGACAAAGTGATACACATTCCAGCCTTTCCTCCCCCTCTACTGCTCTCCTTGCTGCTTTTTGGGACTGATTGATTCACCTGCTGCCGCCTGACTGATTAACCGTGATTGAAAACTGAGACTGAAACTGTGTCTTGACTGACTAACTGACTGACTGGTAAACACCATATGACCCCCAACGTGCCTCCCTAACTGCCTAAAAACCATGCATTTATACAAAATACCCATATTTCAACTAAAAGAAATATTTAAACTAAACAAATTAAAATACTACAAATGTATTCTAAACCACTAAGATTAAACAAAATATTAACTAATAATTCACCAAAAAATAAATCAATAAACTAAATTTAAAGAATTACTAGAAACAAAGAAATCACTCCTACACTCCGGCCCCTCAATGTGCATTAAATCACAATTTCATCTACAACAAAAAGAGCTATTCTGAACTAAATTTAAGTAACATACCAGCAAAGACAGAGAAAATAATAGAAAAAACATCTTTAGTCCACAGAAGCAGACAGCTTTGTCACTGGCCTCTCCAACACACTGGTTTTGGTCTGAAGTTGCACTGAATGAACCAAGCCTTTTGCATCTGGTTTGACTGCCAAGACTCTTCCCATCTGCCAACATCCTCTGGCTGCTGTCACATCTGCAATCAGGACAATGTCTCCAGGAGAGAGGTTTCTTGTTGGTCTCACCCACTTTTGTCTTTCCTGCATTAAGGACAAATACTCAGAAATCCATCCTTTCCAAAATAGTTCACCCATATATTGTACTTGTTTCCATCTTCGCCTGAGGTACAGGTCTTCTTTGGAAAACAGTCCAGGTGGTATAACAGCTTTGCCCTTTAGCATGAGGATGTGATTTGGGGATAGGGCTTCTAAATCATCTGGATCATCAGAGACCATTGTAATGGGTCTGCCATTTAAAATGGCTTCAGCTTCACAAAACATGTTTTGCAGTGCTTCATCATCTACAACCTGTTGTTTTGAAAGCGTGGTGAGTACACTTTTGACAGAACAAATCGAAAGTTCTGAGATCCCACCTTGGTGTGAACCTGCACGTGTATTAAAATGGCAGTTTATGCCATCTTTGCCCAGAGCTCTTTGGATTTTGCTCTGGTTTAAGAGGGTCAGACTTTCTTTCAGTTCTCTGTTGGCCCACACAAAATTGGTGCCATTATCAGACCCGATGGAAGAGATTAATCTTCTGATTGCATTAATACAAGAATCTGCATCAAGGGTATGAGAAACTTCTAAATGAACAGAACGACTTGTTGGGCAAGTTAATATCACTCCATACCCTTCGATACGTGTTTGCCTTTTTTAACATCAATAGGGCCAAAATAATCAACTCCAACGTCTGTAAATGAAGCTTTGTCTGGAACTACTTGTTCCTGGGGCAGATCCGCCATTTTTTGTTCCAGAAGTTTTCCTCTATTTCTTCTGCAGGTCACACAGTCAGACAAAATATTTCTTGCAGCACAGTATACTTTAATAATACAGTATCTCTGATGCAATCTGGACAACATATGGCTTCTTCCTGCATGATCAAGCACCTGGTGAATGCAACACAGAATTAATGTTTTCCACATACATTTCTTTACACAGAATGACAGGATAATTAGTTTCAAATCGCAATGCAGCTCTTTCGGGACTCTAAGGACTCCATTGTCAACCACTGGATCACGTCTGTACAGCTGGCTGTCTTTAGAGATGGTTTTATTTGTTTTGAATGAGCAGATCTCTGGTCCAAATTTGTGATGTTCAACTGAATAATGGAATGAGATGTCAAACACTGTTTCTTCAGCATAGTCTTAAAACTACTGCATATTTTGTGCCATCTTTTGCTCCTTGGCATATATATCTTCTCCAGACTGATGCATCATGACAGTAAATTCTTTTCTTTTCTGAGACAGCAGAATGAGAAGTTATTTTAACTTTAGCCAACTTTAACCTGAGGAATTTACTAAAGCATATGGTCTGTAGTGCCAAGAGCTTACCTTTCTTTGACTATGTTAGTCAACCTGCCTTAGAGTTATGGGAGCATCTCTGACCTTTGAACCTAGTGGTGGATGCTGGAGAACTTCAGGAGCTGAAACGAAGTAAGCAGGAGGCATTTAGCAGGTAGTCAACAGCTGCAATAGTGGCATGATTGATATGCAGAATGAAGCAGGAAATTGTGCATCTTAAATAGACCACCCAGATTGGAAGCACATAAGAGATATGTTCTGTGGAGTGTGAGATTACCGTTTGACTGCCTGAACTGGCACACAGATGTTTCTGCATTTTGTGAATTTCAAAAGGAAAAATCGGCAATGATCCACAGCTGAGAAAGGATCCAAAGTCAATTTAGACAAATAATGTTTAATCAGGTAAATAATAAACCAATGAGTTGGTGATTGATTTCAGGCATAATTTGTGGTTTACACTTCTTTTTTAATTCTGTTTTATAGTCTTCGGTTTTTGTCTTTATGATTCGTATGTAGTACTATATTTGTTACTCATTCAGGTTTCACAGGTTATTCAACAAAGTTCATTTCAGTGCCCGTCTTTTTTTTTTTTTGTTCTATCAATGTTAAATATACAACCAGATGTTTCAGCTGCTATCTTTGTAGCTTTCCTCAATACAAAGTTTATGCATGAGCCTTGTATACACTGGTCATTTGACGTAGATAAAAAATAATGATCATACTTTTATGGGTAGAACAAGTTTTTTGTTTGTTATTCAAAAAATTGTTTAAATAAATTTCTGCTTGATGTGATTGTAAATGAGATAAACATTTCTGACAGAACAATAATAAGTGTTGGAGGTTTCTGAATCAGTGATTCATTTCAAAATATCTTAATACTATGCAATAATATCAGTGGTAGTAGCAAATTAACAATCATTTACTCGGAATCTTGTTTTTAATAACCTTGACTATAGCTATACATACTTCCATCCATTAAAGCTCAAAGCTAATTGTGTTATAACTAGTGTATTAAGTCACCCTCTCCCTACCGGTACTGCGAACAGATCGTTTTAAATGTTAAGCTGAAAGATAGACATTAGGGTATTACTGTAACATTACTGTTAGAAGGTTGACACATGATTTCATTGCTGACTTACATGCCATCCACTGAGAATCATTTTTCTTCATGCTTCACCAACCCTTCCCAGTCCAACATGAAGTGACTTGTCTTAAACCAAGGGCTAGCGGCTGAATTGTGTGTCAAGCCAAGGACATTTTTGAGGTTTAAGGGTTTAAAGCTTATTCTGGTAGGATCTATGCGTGTGCTACGTTTGATCATAAAACACTGCAGCTCAATACATAAATGGGCTGTGCGGCAGCTGTCAGCCTAAACTAGACTTTCATACAAGGCTTTGTTTTTATTGTTTAAAAATAACTCTTAAATATTAAACTATTCACTAAACACAGTTTTATGTTTGACCTTGCATTAAGAACATTTACCGAATAAACTTCACCTCTCTTTATGACACAACAAACTGAGGTCAGTGAAACCAGTATGTCGGATAATGCTTGAATTGTTTAGTCTTTGAAAGAGGGCATTGCTTTGTGTAGAGGAGAGGATATATATGTGAGAACATTGTTTAGAAGCAGTCTTTGTGCTGGAGAAAATCTTACATATGTGCATTAACATGGAACACTCTTGTGCCTGAGTGTGGGCATGCACATCTCTGTGTCTGTTTGCATTAGTCATCTGGATATGCCCGGAAACTACAGACAGTGGCCACAGCTGTAGCACACAACCCTCCCTGCCCCTTACTGTGCACAACAGTCAGTGAGAGATGCCCTTCTTCTTATTCCCTTATATGAAATAAACATAAAATAACAGGGTGCTACTGTGCCTAAAGCCCTGATCTGAGTAGATGTTGTAACAAGTTTATCATTAATCTTTGGTAATTTAGTACATAATGTCTCACCAGCAGATACATTTTTCCCTTACTTTCCATAGACCAGTAAGTAAAAGTGCACAAACAGATGAACCTCAGACCAACAGAAGGGATCCCTAAAAATTAGCACAGTATAAACTACAAACCTGTTTCTGCATCTTGTGTCGACTTCTGGTTATTGTTTATTTCTGGCCCTTTGTGCTGGAATCCGTGGTGAACCATTAAGATGCTGTATTGTAAGATTTTTTTTTGAAACAAATATCTCAAATCACCATGTAGTTAAACCAATATTAAAAAGATGTACTAAGTTTTTGAAGCTCTGTCTTTCAACTTTGACTTTACGATTCCTTAAGAACTACATATAATTGGCATAGATTGTGCCGGTTACTGGTTGTTCCATGTGGTTTCTGTCTTTATCCTACTTTATTCTTTTGTATTATGTTTTAGTTATCTCACTGCTTTAGTTACTTGTTGTTTTTCTACCCGGTGATCCCCAGCTTCCTTCTGACATCACATCTCTCTCTCTCTCCCTCACTCTACCTCTCTGTCATTATACCCAGGTGCAACCATTTCACTAATCAGGTCACCTCCTTAGTTCCACTATTCACCCTACCAGTATTTAAACCCGGTTCATTCATTCACCCCATGCTGGATTATTCATTTTCCTGAGTTCTTCTGTGTTCCCTGTCCTCTCTGCCTACCTCGTCTGTTACTAGTTGCTTGAGTTCCTCCCAATCTCCCCTTGTGTCACCTCCTTGCCAACCTGTAAGTGGTCTCTTCCTTCAGCTTGCCATGTTCTTTAGCTGCTCTCGTTTTCCATCGTTTCCATTCTTTATTACAAGTTACTCCCGTTCAGTTCCATGTTCCCTTCATTATCCATCCCTTCAATTGATATATTAATCTAGAGTCTACTCCACTTTTGTTTTTGCGTGCATTATTCACATTTTGTTGACTATAATGTCAGTGTGGGACCAGCTGTACTCTTATGCACTTGGTCAGATTTACTAATATATTTGTAAGAAACAGTGAAAGGACCATAGTCTTCCACTGATACTTCATGACTAGCTCTAAAACAGTTGCTCATCTTACAAACAGCTTTAATGTCCCTGGCTATGTGTATCACTACATGTAGTTTCACAATAGTTGTGAAAAAGGTTACTTTCTTTTATATAAAATATTGGCATTACTTATTTCATTTGCTGCTGATACAATCACATATTTAAAAAAAAATGTTCTTTTTAATGGTTGGTATGAATCAGAAATTAGTCATCAATCAAAACAGAAAAAAAGTCTGAACTGCACAAGTATATTTCTTTATTGTATAAATAGAAAGTTTCATCATTGCGTCTGTGAAGATAGAAGTGGTGGCACTGTCTTCCACTGACTTCCTATCTAGCTCACAGTCTACAGAGATGGGCTAAAATGAGTGGGTCATCTATCACAACAGAGGGGAGAGTGATAAATTTATAGCTGTGAAAATAGGCCAGAGCATGGCACTGATGGAATAGATAGAGTGTAACTAGGACAAGGTTAGGTTGCTTTACACTCACACACACACATTGTGATGTAGCACACATAAATTTAGGTTTCCACTTATATAGCACTGTTACCTAAAGACACTGTTGTTAAAGGTATACAGTGGGAGGTTGTATTTGACCCAGACCTGCTCAGCATGTCTAACTCCCTACATTTACTAACTCACACTGCCTTTGGGATTAAACTATAGGATCAAAAAGTATAAGCGCTCAATTTAACCCAATCTTTATTAAACAAATAGATAAGACAACTCCACCAATCACTCTGTTATGTTCATCTCATCCCTGTTTTCCTCTTGTTTTTTTCTGCTTCTTGTCTTTATACTCCATTATATTACTTCAGCGTCTCTCCAGAGCGCAGTTTACAACACATTTATTCATTTTCACACCTCTTCTTTCCTCCCAGATCTGTTTCATTTCCGCTGCCGTCAAAAACCACACCTTGCTAGTCCTAGCTTTTTTCCCCCTCTTGCTTGCTCCTTTCGCTTCCTCTTCTTTCATAGTGTGCAAGTATTCATCTGCCATGTACCACACATTGCCTTTTGACACAGCACACAGCAACATGCAGAGCCGCCCCCTGTCTTCTACGGCAGAGCTGTAAGCCTATGGAACAGATGGACTCAGGACTGGCTAAGTTGTGCTTCCTCTCTGCAACAAACTGCCTCAACGAATACTGTTGCTCAGATGAGAGGAAAATGTCCTTCGCACAGTCTCTTATCTAAATCTTTTTTTTCTTCTTTTTTTCCCTTTGTCCTGTTCAGCCTCATGGCTGGTAGAATGTGTTTCTGGCTTCCATAGTTGTGCTTAACAGATTTGCTTTTCCAAGTGAGGCTTTAAAAATATAGAGCCTCCTTTGCTAACCATGCCTATCGTTTATTAAGTTCTTAGGTGTTACATATACATTCTAAAGCTAAACAGGACTGATGGGTGGGGGTGGGGTGCGGGTGGGGTGCATATAGTGAAAGTGAACATATACACAGACCATAATCAATACTCAAATAAAATAAAAAAATTTAAAAACAACAGAGCCGGAAAACTAAATGCTACCAGATTGCTCCTCAAGTATCCCTGGAAAACTGCGAGAAGAAAATGACTATTACCTGTGGAGACCTAATAAGCGGAGAGCAGAACTACAGTGTGTGATTGCACGTGCGTATCCAGACATTGTGATGTAGGTTAGAGCCCAAGTGGCCACGGAGTAGAGCTCCCAAGGTACCCGGAGCATTACCCTACCCGTCCTGCCAGGCCCTGGTCGCCCAAGCAAGGGCCAGGGTTGGGGGCCAGAACCCAAACGTCCGAGCGCCCCCAGCGCCCAGCAGAGAGCCCGCCCGTCACCTGAGATTGACAGGCGATTCCAGACAGTAAGCAGGGACAGACCGATACATGCCCCCGTTCCCCCAGCACTGCAACCCAGGCCCCAGCCTGACCACAGGCGAGTGCAGCAGCAAGGAAGGTCAAGGAGGAGAATGGGCACGATACGGGAATAGCACGGGGAAAGCCAGAACACCCAGACCCAGCCCCATCCACGTTCATACGCAATCATACATGCTCACTCACGCAGTTACTGAAGGTAGGGATGGGGGGTTGGCGTTTGGGGGGACAAGCCTCTGGTGCAGCACACTGGGCGGACCCCAGGACAAGAAGAACTCCCACCGATGCTGCTCCGAAATAAATAAATAAATGAAAAAGTCCTGCAATCACTGCATACTCTCTGGGTGGTAACCAGGACCACGCACCTCCAGATACCCCAATACCACCCCGACAGGGAGAGATTCACAGGGTTGTTCCAAATGGGTGATATTTACATGGAAAGAGTGAGGATTTGGTTATTTTAAGAAACTTCCACCAGGCTGTCAGAGAGGAGCTAATGTTGATGCTTTTAAAGCACTTATGATCTTTAATGTAGGTTAAGGTTTTTAATGCCTATTAAAGACAGTGATACCAAAAATAAACAAAATCATGTTTTAAACTACCATGACTAATCCTTTTTAACGACTCTAAATGTGCAATTGTTGAGGTTTTAATTTGTTTAATGTACTTCTTTGATCAAGAAGGATTTAAGATTTTGGACCTTGACATATAATTAATCAGGTTTTCATTGATCTCCTAGTTACTTTAGATATTTTCCCAATAAAGGATGAGAAGAGAAAATTATACTAATTATCCAAAATAAAAAACAAAAGCTTCAAAATATGAATCCAAAAAATGGATGGGAAATATTTGCCTTTAAAGATCAATGAAACATTTCTTGCAACCCTGCAGAACTTTTCGTTGATTTCACTTCGTTAAAAACTTTTTTTTGTTTTTGGAGCTTTTAATAGAATAAGTATTTTGACAGTTCAGCTTTTCTTGAGTGTGTCGCCCTCTTGTGGTTACTTGAACTTATTGCATCTATGACAGTTACATATAAGATCATGGAGTTGCCAAAACCTCTTTTTCTGTTTGGAGGAGCAGATGGCTGCTCTTTAGTGATCCAGGTAACAAGATACAAATACCACGTTTTCCACAAAGGTTGAAATAACAACCTCAATTAGGTTTGTTTTAAAACTAACTGTGAAACATTGTATTTGTGACATATTGCTATCATTAGAGATATTGCTATCTTCTGTCATTCTGAAATGTCCTGGTATTAATCAAGGCTCCATTCTCTGTTATTATTATTCAAAGGCAGTAAAACATAAGAAAACATTAAAATAAATGACCAGCTGACTAGTTCTGTGCTTTTGTTAATTAATTAGGAATGATATCTTAGAAAGAGTAAATAATACACTGGACCATGCACAAAATGATGCCTACATAACTAACATGCAGTGCCTTGCAAAACTTTGTGAGTTACTGTTAAACTCCTCAGTAAATTTTAATAGAAATTACCTAATAGATCAAATGATGCATGTTTTTTAAAATATTTTTTCTTAAAAAAGACTGGCTACACCGAAATTAAGGCCTCTATACAAGTTTTGTAAATTACCTCTTCCTACAAAAACAGTGTTTTGTTGGTGTTTATAGAAAATGCTAGTGTTATGGTTTATTTTTAAGCTTGTTTCCCTGCTTGCATATAATAAATATAAACAGATGAGTGAATTTAAGACCAGTCTGGTGATAAAGAAAATTAAATTAAAAGTATCTCGTAAAAACCTTTAAATCAACACTGCCTCCTCACTTGCTTTCCTACAAATGCTGATTTTTTAAAGTTAACAGAAATAGACAATCAGGGAAATTAACAATTTTATGTGTATTTCTTGCTGAATGTTGTTAAAATTATTGGTCAATATTTTTACACAATTGCTGTTCTTGTTTTTCCCTTTAGGATTTAATCTACAACACACAAAAAAGATCAAATGACATAAACATCTTCCAAGTAACAGTCAGCTCTGCATTTTTGACGAGCTACCCCTCCACCAAAACTATCACTGTCATTTAAAGTAGAGCTTGTTGACACATTAAGGAGGCAATGCAAAGCTTAGCTGAGTGGCATGTCATGATAGGATACGAGGCAGTTAGTTAATGTTGTGTAAAAGGATTTAGAGGATTTGACCCTATCAGCAGAGAGGGCATTCAGAAAGGCTGCGTTAACGGCACTAAATGAGTCTGTGCCTGAGGCATGCTAATAACGGAGACATAAAAGACAGAAATTCATGAGGAGATTTTATTCCTGCAAACGCACTACTAGAACATGGAAGATAGCTGAGAGAACTTATCTTCTACATTTATGGTGAATCACAAAACAATTTTTTAGTCCCCTCTGAATTATGCGTCCTTAAATTGGTTTGTGATTGGGCTGAATTGAGATGTATACAATTTAAGAATTTTGCTTAGTTTAGTTTATTAAAAACTGGACTAATATTTTCCAAAAAAAATATTTTCTTTTCTTCTTTTGCTCTCGGTGCAGATTGAACTCATGTTTCAGGTCAGTTAAAATTACTGAGATTACCTGGTTTTCTAAATGCCAGAAAATAGAAGCACCATTTTATGAAATTCAGCTCCAAGGTAATAAAATTCAGAAGATTGCATACACTTAACTCACAATGGCAATAAAAAAAAACCCTATGATAACGTAATACCTTATCAAGGGCCTGTTAGGTATCAATCTCAAAATGCTTTTGATCGTGATTGCAATTAGAAACATCTGCTCAAATTCAAGTATAAATCACAGATATTTTGTTGCTTTTTGACAACACTATTTACGTGTAAACATATAACCAGGCTTGATTTCTACATGATGTAAGGATTAATAAGATAAATAAATACATCTATCGACATTTAGCTTCATCTGTGAGCTGGGGCTGTTGTCAAATTTTATTTACAAACCAGAACATTAACTATAAAACATCAGTTTTATCTGAAAGCTTGCTAGACAACCTTAATAAGTGATTAGGTTACCTTTATTTCATTATATTTTGTTAATATAGACTGATAGACTGTATAACCTTCCTTTTAATTTAAAGTTATGACCCTTGACCACATGTGTTCAGGTGCATGTCAGGAAGCCCTGTCCTAGTAGCACAGCTTGAGCAGGAAGTTGGGTGATATTTACTTGCCTATGCCTGCCATCTACCACCCACTGGTCAAATCCTCTTTACTGGTTTCACCATTCGGTCTGGTCATCGGTCTGGCTCACCATCCAAAGATACGACAGGAAATTGGTCACTATGCCAGCGATACCGAACAGCAAAGACCTGGATAAGATTTAAAATCTTAGCTGTTTAGTTTATCTGTGTAACATGTGAGCCGACATAATTGACACTGTTGTCATCTAAGATGTTGATAGGAATTTTAATATTGTGAAACAATAAATGTTCCTACCATTTTTTTTCTAGTATTCCTGAATGTGATTAGCCTGAGAAAAAAAGCCGTTTGTTCTTTGGTTGCTGCTACGGTTTGCATAAATACGGAGGAGTGTCTGTTAGCAATTGTTCTCTTAGCAGTAATATATTCAGTGACCCACTGGTTACAGCCTGTCCTTGTTCCGAATGTTTTTTTCACATATTTACAGCATATTAGCACAAGGGTATGCAGTGGAAGGAAGTGAAATCTTGTTCACTTACAAACAGTAAGTGAACCGGTTTGTAGGATCATATGTGCATGTACAATAATGTTTTTGTGCATTTATAACCAATTATTTGTATGTTTGTCTGTTCTTTGTTCTAGGAATCACTTTGAACATCTGATTTCTTCACCCGGCTTGGGGGTCTTGTAGAGGGTTCAGGCCTCCTTGCCATCATGAAGGGGTTGGGGACCAACCGTAACAGACATCTTACTGATTCATGTGATCCTTCTCTTAATCACCCAGAGGCTCTCTACCATCCGAAGACCAGCACACTGCCACGCAGTCCTTACCTGCTAAGCCCCACTATGGACCACTATGGCACCATGGATCCCCACCTTTATTCTTCTGCCAATCCAGGATCCCTTCCAGTAGACTGCAGGCTTCCCCTAAACAACCAGCTTACCAATAGTAGCACTTTTCCCAATATACACTATAATTCCTATGACCATTCTGATTTCTCTCCTCCTGGGGACAGTATTGGAGGAATAGGCACAGGCACCATGGGGACATCTCTGTCACTGGGTATGGCATCAGGAATGACCATGTCCGGGCTCAGTGCAAGAATACCGATGATTACAAGTGGCTCTGCGACCATATCACACCATATGACTAAGAATCAAACACCACCTAGTCTGCTGGATTTTGAGAAGCAGCTACCAGTTGGTCGTGACGGATTCAGCACTTTGCAGTTTCATCGAACATCCGCTGCTGTCGCTTCCAAGCAGCGGACAGACAGCCCTGGTCGCATCCGTTACATGCTGCACTCAGTGCAGAAACTCTTTGCAAAATCCCAATCGCTGGAGAGCCACAACATGAAGGGAAATGTAAACGGAAGATCTACTGGCAGCGGTGGAGGCACTTCTTCAGGCACTGAGGATGGAGGGAAGCATAATCGCAGATCCAAAAGTAAGGATCGTGTTACAAAGTCCGAGGCAACCGCCAAGAGACGGCCAAGATCCAACATGTCGGGGTACTGGAGCTCAGATGATTTGGACAGTAGTGATTTGAGCAGCTACCATAATACTATGACCATGATGACCTTGGGGCGTCAGAGTGGCCAAGAAAGCCATAGTGTTCAGAGTAAATACATCCACAGTGGCTACAACACAATAAGTTCATCTAAAAGCAGTAATGACATGAAGTATCCAGCACTTTCTGGTCCAGGGGATATAGGAGGTGTTGGAATTAGCGGACCAGTAGGTATGCTGATAAATGATACTGAATATGTGAAAGGAGGTTCTTGGTCCACGCTGACCATGGGCCAACCAAGACAGGTGCTTCAGAAGGGCTCGACTACTCTGGACAGGTCAATGCTCAAGTCCAAGTCCTGTCAGCAGGAGTTAACTTGTAACTATCTGCAGGTTGGACACAGGGTGAGTATGCAGTGTGATCATATTGTTATCTAAAAACAAATCTCATTTTTATATGTATTTTATTTGAATTGTATTTGGTGGACAAACTAAACAGCAGTATGACTATGGCTTTTTGAGGTTTGTTAAAAAAAACTTTTTGAACAAAAAGTTTAATGAAGACCAAGACAACTCAAAAGACAGGCCGGAAAGAAGATTATTGAAAAGGTAATATTAACATCTGTCAGACCTCTGTTCAGTCCGACAACCATAAATAGAAAGAGTTGGCCACAACTCCGAACCTAAAAGGACATCGGTGTACACCTAAAAGGGCCGGCCAGCAGAAAAGGTTCACAGTTACTTTGAAGGCGCTGCAGAGATTGCCAGACCCAGTTAAAGACTGTGTTCACAGGAGAGTTGGGATGGAGGTTTATTGTCTCTAAAAATACAGGCTCAGCTTCAGGAAAACTGAAACCCTATGCATAACCTACTTTTGTTTTTTTCTTTTTTAATAGCATGTCATAAAAAAGGATTGCCATGTATTTTCTTACAGCACTGTACAATTATACACTACTAAAGTTGTTGTAGTGTGTAATTGTAGTTTGAAATCCCATCAACATAAACTCACAATTGTTAAAAATAATTTTAACAATTTTTAGGGATTACTGTTTGTGTATATTATCATACAAAAAATGTATATGTAAATACCAATTCCAAAAACTAACTTGTTTTATCTTTTTATCGATCCACTTAGGGAGACTGGAGCACCTCATTAGGTCGAAGTCCAGGTTTCAATGAGATCCCATGTCGGCGGATGCGCAGTGGTAGCTATGTGAAGGCTATGGGGGATATGGAAGACAGTGACGACTCAGAGGGAAGCCCTAAACCCTCGCCCAAAACTGCTGCTCGCCGTCAGAGCTACCTCAGGGCCACCCAGCAGTCTCTAAGTGACCAGCTTCCCCAACGCAAGTAAGAGAACAGACAGATGGATTAAAAGTATCAAAGCTTATCTTTTAGATAAGCTTTAAATCTATTCTATAACACAAACCATGAGGTTTGATTTTGATGCTCAGTTACATATTAGGACTATTAACACACATTACCCACAAGTGTGTTTACAGTGATTTAAAATCTTTTTTTAAATCTTTTTTATATTCTCTTAAACATATAACTAATATTTATTTCTTAAAGTCTTATTGGGAAGCTGATTAAAGTATTGAAACTCATTCTTAGGGTGGACAGTTTATTTTACTGTCAGACATGCACATTATTGTGACTCCTCTTCCCACACTGTTGGTCAACATACACCATTGACTAATAAAAATCAGTGGCATATGGAAAAGGATTGATACTTTAACATAAACCTGGGAACTGGCTTAATTAAAACAGTTAAGGATATGCAGTCATGGCAAAAAGAAAGTACAAAGTAGTTTTTTGTTTGTTTGTTTGTTTGTTTGTTTGTTTGTTTTTTTGGGGGGGGGGGTTCACAAATCTTTCCAATTTGCCTTTAGCCTTGATTAATGTTAAAATGATGGAGATTTTGAACATGGTTTAGACCAGACTTTTTATACATGGAAGCTTTAGATTTAGTTTTTACTCCCCCGATACACACTGTTCTGGGCAAGTATTCAGTCTACCATCCAAATATTCCAATCAATTTCATGGCCAGAGGTGTAAAAACTCCAACACCTAGACAGACTGCTTTTTCAAACATTTGTGAAATATTTTTTCACTCTCAGGAGTTCAGTGCGTACTAGCATTGTACCATGATTGGATGTCACTATGTAATTTTCTCAGTGGAAGTTAATGATAGTAACTCAGACAAGAAGAGGTAGGACACCTGAAATTATAGACTAGGTTCCGTCCATACTGACCATCATACAGAGCAGAGGTTGTAAAGGTTCTGCTGAGCCAATTGCTAATGTCTACCTCACGTTACCTTCAGATTAGTTCAAGAACAATGCTGAGTGGGATTCATGTTGTCATTTTCCATTCCCAAACAGCTGCATCCAAGCACTGCGTTACCAGGTGTTTCGGTCACAATGGGCAATCACTTGCCTTCAGACCAATTTGGCTGTGTTCTCTAGAGGCAAGGAGGAGGCCTCCCTTTATGAGTATTCAATTTTTTTCTTTTAAGAGTTGGACCAGTGGTGAAATGAATTTATTTAGCTTCAGCTTATTTTTTTCTCAAAACTTTGTGGGAACATTTTGGAGATGGCCATTTTATGTTCAATCATGACAGAGGAATAGTGTGCAAGGCTAGGTCCATAAAGACATGAATGACAAAGTTTGTTGAGGAAAAAATTGGATTGGTCTGCACAGAGTCCAGACCCCAACTTTTCAGGACATCTTTATTTGAAAGCCAGGCCTTCATGCCCAATATAAGTGTCTGACCTCACAAATATACTTTTCAGGGATTACCCAAATACAATACGTTCATTAATATACCTACCCACGGTTGAAGCTGTTAAGGGTTGGGCAAACATATTAAATCCTTATGGGATGTAACATGTAAATGGCATATGAACAAATAGTTTTGATAATAACGTGCATTTAAGTAGTTGCCTTATAATTATTCAGTGTAATTTATTAATAAGCAAAAATAATTCAAATAATTTCTGTGTTAAGAAGGTAGTTTTAACACACAAAGGTAGCATGTTTTTACAGTTTGTTATCAAAGCTAAACACGAGCAAAAGTGATTAGGTCTTAAGTAAAACACAATCTTTGTGGTCATACTCTAAAAATCTTTTAAAAAGTGCATAGCCTGGAAACAAAAAATCCTGATATAAGAACCCATCTCTGACCATTCACCATTGCTCTCTTTCGTTCTTCACCTACCTGAATGGTGTTTGCAGCAGAACCTTGGATTACACATTGTTGCAAGGGGAGCTGGACTCCCTGTGGTCTCCATTCCACAGTGTGTCCTCTCTGCACCAGATGGGCAGGTCAATGAGCAGGTCAGTGGTGGGCCTGTAAGCTTTTCCTCAGGGGCGGAGTGCAAACCATTGGCTTTTCATGATTGTGACCAGTGACTGTGCTGTCCCTATGAGAAAAGCCTGTAGAGTTAAAACTCCAAAAGCAAAAATGATAACCTGCTCCAAGCAACTGCAAACCTATTGGTACTTTGTAAATACCATCTGCTTTTGGAATCAAAATAGACTCATTTGTACCCTAAAAATAGAAGAACAAGCATTGTTTGTGTTCCTACACCAGACCATGAAACTTTAAAGCTCCATCATCACAACATATAAATAAGCACATCAACTGTTTAAAACATACTTGATTACTTTCATCTCTGACATTGCTGCCACCGCATGATCAACACTGTGTTGGGTAACCCGAGACTGATGAAATTGAAATAGAGACTATTTTTCCGATTTTTAATTTCACGTAAATCCAGATGAAAATTATAGAATTGTCTTTTAATAAAAGACATGTTGACTTTTCATCTCTCTTTCAATTCCCAGTTTGCGGATCAATCGTTTTAAGCCTCAGCTGATATTTCCCCGCTGCTTCTCAGGTTCACAAAAACATTAGCATTTTGTCCATGTCTGTTTTACGTCCTGCAAGTCAGATTCCTAACCCTTTTTTAAATATTTTCATGTCTGATGTCACTCCCTTTTTTCCAGCTGTCTTCCAACTCTCAATGAGTTCTCGAATAATCGCAGCCTGGACAATCTGGACTGTATCGGGGGACCGGGAACTTTGGCAACATGGGATGAAGACAGCTTCAGCCAGGCCTGCAGTACCTTGGGTAGACGTAGTTGCATGGGACAGGTAAGTGATTTTTTTTCTTTTTTATAAAAAAACACAATATAATGCACACCCAAGATAAAATACTCATGGTCTTTTACCAATTTTAGACTTTGACGCTAAACAACCCATCAAACGTCTTGTTTGAAGTTTTTTTTTTTAAACCATGCTCCTCCAGAACTGTTGCCTTCATTCTTTTCAGTAGAGGCTGTCAGTAAGTTTTGTCTAAAAATGCTGGTATTTCAAGCAGCTTTTCTGTAAATGTTCCTCCACTATCTGTAATATCTTTTTACAACAAAAGGACCCTAAGCAGTTTTTCCGCTTTTAAGCGTTCAGAGTAGAGCTGTGTGTATTCTTAAATTTAATCTAACAGATGGATATGGTTTTCTAACTAATTATCCTATTTTGTTCAGGTGTGCAAAGGTTAAATACAAATGTGAACAATGCTTTGACATAAATGTGTCTTAATTCAACAGAAAAAAATCCTCTCTGTGTAAAAAAAATTAATTACTAGTCTTTTTAAAACAGTGCTGTACCTACTAAGACCCGCTCTCTCACATCCATTTTCACTGTTTCCATTTAAACGACTGTGATCTAATAGGATTCCAGTGAAAATTTCCAGCTGTCTTGCATTAATGTTATTACCCCAAAAGACAAATGAGGTGACAGCGATAGTTATAGGTCTAATTTGTCCACTAACAGAGAGGCCATTAGCTTGTCGATGAGAAGGTCACAGAGATGAAAATCGGCTGTGTAATCTTTTTCTAATTAACTCCTTTTTGCCTCCAATTTCTTGCAAGTTGCCTGCATTACATCCGTTTCCTGGGTGGAAATGTGTCCGATAAATGTGAATGCAACAGCCGGTCAAACCTAAACTCATCCTGTCATGTTGCTGACTCCCTCTTACAGTATTTACTCTACAGGACATATTCTTCCATTTACAGACTATGAGTCATCAAAATGTCATTGCTTTGTCTGATTTCTGTCAGAGATGTGACATCTGTAACGCTGACTTGCAGGAATTTAAAACAATCTTCCCCAAATACTGACAAATTTGCAGTTGTTCCACATTGCACACAAAAATGGACTAGCATTTGTTTTATTTTAATGTACATCCCTATCCTTCTGAGAGTAAACTATGTCAAGAAAAAAAAAACATAACCTTTGTAACGCCTTTGTACAGCTGCGAGAACTGGAAAAAGGTCATCATTATGAAGACAGAAGCTCGGGCTCCACCTTTAGAGAATCCCGTTCTCAAGACATCTCGGAACCTCCAGACATGCCCATGGCGACATGCTTCCGATCCCGCAGCCACAGCTACCTTAGAGCTATCCAGGCTGGCTGTTCCCAAGATGATGACACTGCTTCCATAGACTCAGGCTGCTCTCCACCTCCAACAGACTCCTCTGTTCGCGCATACGGCACCAGCACCGGTAAGTCTTTGTGTTTTGTTTTTAAACAGAGTAAGAAAAAGAAAAAAAACAGACATTTGGATCTTGTAATATCTGAGAAAACCTTTTATAATCCCAGCATATCTGTTGCACTGTTTTGGATATTTATTTCCCCCCCCCCCTCCTTTCCTTTGAAATGCACTCACTTGCTCCAATTCCATACTCTCCTTTGTATTTTGCTTCACATCCCTTCAATCCTTGGTCCTTAAGCACGACACTTCTCACCCAACCGTTCCCAAAGTGGCACATTTAGCTTAAATACAGAGTCTTTTGCCCACTCTAGACAACCTTTCTACACCATGGAAGACATGGAAAGAACAGTTTACTTCTTACCTGATAGCCACTGGTTTGGACAAAGCTCCAAAGGAGAAACAGCTTGCAATTTTTCTTCATCGTTTCGGGACAGACAGACCACGTATCCTACCCACACACACAGGTAATGATTCAACACCTTTTTTCCTAAAAAGATAGAATCAGTTTAAGTCTCACTGGCTTCTAAATTATAAAATATAAAGCTAATGTGGACATTATACTAAACCACTGGTTCCACCAAGATTCCCAAACACTGTCATGTTAAAAGATATTTTTTGAAACATGACTTTTGAGGTATGTTGATGGATTTCTTGATTGTGTTTTACTTTTACTCAGAAATCTAAACTTTTTACCAGGGCTTGGGTTACAGACGTTCCTTGTTGGAAACCAATAATATCCTGAAATTGACTTTTCAAGCAGATAATTTACAGGTTACAGATTTCTCATAAACCCTGCTTTTAAAATACAGCTGCTGCAGTTTAAAAAAACAAACAAAAAAACAATGATACCATCTGCAATAAAGAGTTTAGTTAAATTTCAATCGTTTGGTTATTATTTAACCTTTCACACATCCAGAACAAACAACATCTCTCTGCATCTTTGCAAAGATGTTTCTTCTGTTATTGTTAATGACAGTTATCTTACCCTGGCCATATAACAACTTGCAACTGGGAAAAGACATATGTCATCATACCTAGCTCCATCATTTTGATGGAAAGGTAGAAAAGCCACTACCGTTCTGGATTAATTGTTTAAGTGGTCCCTGATTGACAAAGAGAACAATGAGCTTGAGCAATTCACCTTTTTGACTTTAATGTTAACCTTAACTTAATATTTACCGTATTAATGACTGAGTTCAAGGCTACAATTAAAGGAAATGCATGTGCCAGCGGGGATGCATGTGTGGTTTCAGAACTATTGACTTAATAAATCTTCTGGAAAGTGATCCTCACAAGGGGGATTTTTTTTTCTTTAGCTTGTCAGCTCCGTTCTTTGCTTTAATTTAAGCTTTTCATGCTATCAATCATCCGCCATGTGGCGCTGTTTACTCTGTTCTTCCAAGAGAAAGCTGCTGCCTTCATGTACAGTGATCATGTAGAAATTTCAGCGCCTTTGAAAAACAGGTTAATTCATATACAGTTATTCAGAATTTGATTCGAATCAATATATATATATATATATATATATATATATATAAATATATATAAATATATATATAAATTATTTATATATATATATATATATATATATATATATATATATATATATATATATATTTATATAGCTAAGTCATAATTTCGAGGTATAAGTTTTAGGTTTAAGTACTTTTTAACTGTTCAGAAATAAAAGAAAAATCCTAACTAGAGTGTTTTGCTTGGTCAAGATAAAAAATAATAATAATAATAAAAAACTTTTAAATGTGGCAAATTCTCGTGAAGCTCTAATGTCAGGGGCGTCCCTGAAGGCACCAGGTCACGCCTCCTCCCCTGGAATTGGGAGACGCTCTCCCAACAGAAACAAATATGCGGACTGCCTGGCCAAATGAATGACTGAACCAGCAGCTGCTGGTTCTCTTCTAACCATTAAACGCGACGTGTATCTCTATCTTGGAGGGTAAGTAGCCCAGGTAGACCCTCAGTTTTCGCTAAACTCATTTTTTTTATGTTTGTCAGTAATAACTATTTTGTCTCTGTCTCTCCTCCGATGCAGCAATGCAACCTGCATGCGAAACTTAAAGGTTTTTAAGGCTTTGCTTTAAGGTCGTCTTGTTTCTCACTGGACTGGGTTAACTAGATTCATGCATTCAACTGAAAGTTTTATCAAAGCTACATTTTCTTCTGTTTTTGGACAAGTTAGGAACATGTCTAAAGACAGAGCCTGTCCTCCTGTTAATGGTAGTTCGCTCTAGTGGTAGTTTGCGTGTTGCATCACTAATGTAATTCCTTTTTAAGGCTCGTGTAATAAAGGTAGACAAACGATCCTGTAGTTCAGCTGCCCAATAACATGCAACATTAGTTGGTGGGTGTCGTTAATGGGCAGGATGGAGACTTACTAGTAAATGTGCACCGATTAGATATTTTGTGGTGGTGATGTTTCCCCATCTCCAACTCTTTAAAGCTCAGTGTCGCCTATTATGATTTCTCTTTAAACATGCAGACGTGGACATCTTTCTACATTTCTACCTCAAAGGTTTTTTTGTTTTTCCTACGAGATCCATTCATAGTGATATTCAAAACAAGATATATCCAGATTTGAGTGATGGTTGTTTTCATTGGTTGTTAAGTGAAAACCGTCTACTTGCAACCTGTAATCTGTACTGTATAATATTCTTTCACTCTTCATGCTTGTTTTGTTTGTTGTGGCTAACTGCAGTTTATAAGAATACATGAAACACACACCAATCCAAGATAAAAGACTGATTGTACACAGTTTATTAGTGTAATTGCGAATATGTTAATTTGGTTCATTTGGTAAACATTAAAAGAGTAAAGTTACTCCTGATGCTGTTTTTTAAAATAATTTTTAGAAGTAATAATATTGCTTCCGCTCGCCCCTTAACTTTAGACCTACAAATAGTATCAGTATAATCTATGAGACCGCATCACACTATATATTTCACACAACCTAAAACCAACTGCTGACAATAACATTCACTTCATAGCAATAGTATACCAGATTACTATAGGCTATACCACACCAACAGAGTTTTAAGATGTATTTTTGTGGTGCAGCCAGTGGAGTTGTTATTAAATTGGTTTCACCACCCGGAACATCTTGAAGCAGGTTGTTGTCTCGGCTGGAAAACCGTGATCCAGCGGTCACACTGGACAAAAGAACCTCTATCCCGAAGCGGCACTTCTCCGGGCCCACTCTAGATTCCACTTTGACATTTTTGGCACATAACCAGATGGCTGTATTTCTCATTTAAAAAAATTACCTCTGCTCAGAAACCATAGTTAGTTGTGCTGCTTATAGAAATTTTTAAATAAAGCAGATAGTGTTGACTTAATTTCCAGTTTTACAGCTCTTCTTTTTTTTTCCATCTCAATGAAAGTCAGTTATTGGAAACACAGTCTGGCTTTAGCACTGCCGCTTGTTGTTGATGGTCATGCAGAGATTAGATTTATGCTTATACAGCTGTGTTGCCGAGGTGGTGATCTGCAAAGCAAGCAACTATATTACAGGAAACTGGCTGATGGTAAAAACATGGCACTAGCGCTGTTTGCCTGAGGTAAAATTCTGCAGTGGGTGCTTTTATTTTTAATGATTGTAGCAGAAATTCTTATTGAATCAGAATTTTATTTAGGTTGTTTTTCCCTGCTGCAGTTGTGGCTTTTTGGTAATCCGTGTGAACTATGGGTGCATGTGGTCAAACTCTCCTGACTTCTGTATAACCTGTTTGGTCGCCTATGTGGTTTATCTTGTTAGGCTCTTGTTCTTCACACCATCAAGCCCACGAGGACAATGGACAAGAGATACAGCTGCTTTCAGATATCTATGAAATTCTAAATGATGTGACTGGAAGAGATAAACACTCCCAAAAATAAAAATAAAAACAGGAGTATTGAATTCTCAGCTGATTATTGTTGCCAGAGGCTTCACATTAGTTCTGATAAATGTCCTGTAAGCCAGCTGGCTCAAAGAAGGCAGAATTGTTTTAATTCATCCACAAAGATTGGTTTTGTGGCCTGTTTATGTTCACCTCATTCAAGATTTGAAGTCAGACACTGACGAGGCCACTCAGAAATCCTGTACTTTGTTGGTTCTCTTGAGCTTATGGTGATGAACACGACGTGAATTTTTGTGCCGGCGGTTTTTTGGTGGATATTTTTAATCAATTATGACAGGTCAGCACAATTTTCTTTTTTTACGCAGTGTAACTGTGAGTATACCTAAATAAAGAATTATGCCTCCAGGTTTCTAGAAATTGTTCTTGGCTTTTTGGTTCACTCATGGTTGTGACCAGCTACTTCTACCTGGGTTCACCACTGTACACATTTTCTCAATGTAAGAATAATGACTCTCAATGAGGCTTAATGCAGTTTGAAAGCCTTAGAAACAGGCTTCCTTTGGATTTTAGCATGATGTGTTGCTTTTTTGGTTCCCTGCGACATTACGTCTGACAGATTTTATTTAAATGATTCTAATAGTCTTCTCTCAGCCTTTGCACAGGTCCTGAATTTAAGTCAGCTTTCTAAAAGAAAATTGTGTAATCACAGTTATTTCAATATTTGGGGGGTTAATTAATTCTTTACTACCCATAAATATCAAAATACATCTAATATCCAAAACAGTCGGGGTGTTTTGGGCACCTATTTCTAAAATTAAAGGTAAGCATAGTATAAAAATTTAATTTTAATCTTACTCTGTGTTAACCCAGAAGGCCAAATCAACTAAAATGTTAGTTATTTTTGTCCATGTGTGCCTCATATCCGACTTTTCATTGATGTGTAAACTGCCCTAATTTTGTCAGATTTCAGCCTTTCCTGTGGGATTAAATCAGATGCATATTCAACGATGTAATTGTTCCCTGCAGTCAGAACAATCATGTCTTGATTCATCTGACTTTTACATCACTGACGTGAGACAGTCATAGCAACTTTGCACCAGAGAAGGCCAGACGTGGTAAATTTAGACGTATTAAGGTTTTTTGAGCAGAGTTGTGTTTTGGTGTTTTTTGTTTGTTTTTTTTGTAGGTTTCTTTCTCTTGTTTTGATCTTGTGACAATGCTGTTAGCTTCCGTTGCTCAACAGCTCAATGCATAGACGTCAGCGTTCATTGTAGACTCCAAACCGCTCAGCAAGTCTGGTGCCGATCACGTTTAATCTGTATGAATGCAGCATTTAGCATCAACAACTGCTGTGTGAGTGCAGCCTTATTGCAGTTAGTACAATAACCCAAAACCTGACAGTTACAAAAAGGCAAGGCGTAAGAAATCTGGGAGGTGGGGTATCATTTTTAGAGCAGTGCCTGCAAAATATAGCTAAAAATCAGTGTAAAATTCTGAGATAAAATTCAGTTGAGAGATTAAGATATATCCTAAAAAAACTGGTGGCGGTGCATATGAGCCAAACCTTCTTCAGGATTTAATTTGGTAAGTCAGTTGTGGTGCACAGACATAAAGGACTGTTTGTACTGTCAGCTAACCATCTTGAAGTTGTTTGGAATTAAGATGATCCTGGAGTCGGGCCAGCTCAGGTGTGGTTTGGGTGTCGCCTTGCACGTCTTGGAATGATGTCTCTGCTTCGCTGGTATGTGACGCCGAGTGTAGTCATCTATCCGCGCTTGTGAATCGTTTATCGCTCTGACAAGCGCTTGACGAATGCTGCAGGAAACGTTTTGTTTTGGACCCTCTTTTTTTTTCATTTAGCTTACCTATCTCGAACTACCGTAGGTATGTAGACAGGCTAAACAGGGATCACTACCTGGAGCAGAAACATCTTAGTCAAAGAAACGAATCTCAGTGATGGAGATTGATGCTGAAAAAAAGGGTGACCTCTCTCACAATGACATTTTGTCTGTCAACGTGTGTTACGCTAAGAGCCCAAAAAAAAAAAATTCTTTCTTAATTGTTTTTTTCACTTTTAATGAAAACGATCAGACGTGATTGAGGTCAAACGATTGCGGCTTTATAGCTGTGTACACAAAGCTGAGAAAAAGATTACATTTAATAACAACCCTTTTGTCCAAGTGCTTTCAGTGCAGCTCACATGCTCACTTCCAAGATCCTTTCTAAATCTTTGACATGTTGGGATTACCAATCGCAGCATTCATTGCAGCTTCGTACGAGCGCCAAGTACTTACGGAAAATAACAGTCCATTTTTTCTTCGTCAAGTATAACTACAGAAATGTTTACTGTTAACTACAATATTTTGAATACTATAGTTATGAATTACTTCCGGAAATCGTCATAGAATAAGCACCCATTAATTTAGTAGTATTTTTTACACTAGATTATACCTTTTTGCCTTTTCAGCTCTTTATAAAAGTATAATAAGCTGATATTAGTTGCTCAATAAATGTTGCTATCTGCTTGTTCAGCTACACTCCAAAAAGCTTCTTTACACATAAGCCACATTTATTTTTGAAATTGTGTGTGGCTGAATGTACCTAAGGCCTTATTTTTCGCTAAACATGGCAGACCTGTAATCGGGTGTTTTGTATTTGGTAAAGAGCCTTCGGCTTTTCTCACCTACACCCCTGCTGGGTTTGGTCATTGCCAAAAAAAAAACGCTTTTTGTTTTCATTTTGTCTTTCTGCAACTGAAATGGTGACCTGGAAAAACAGCTTATACAGACTGCTTGTGTTGGAGTTGCGATGTCGGAGATCTTAGACGCAAGGCAATATAATCTGATTCTATTGTCCTGATATCTGACTGATATCAATATCAGATCAGGACATGCCTAGTGTATTTTGATATCTATGAATTGTCTGGAAAGACTTTCGTCAGCTTCACCTTAAATAAAAAGCAGATAGGTAAAATTGTGCACACAGTTGCGTGTTCCAACACAATGATGGCAACACACACAAAAACTGCAGACTAACGCTAAGCTTCAGGTTTAACGGACTAAATAAGTATTTCAGTTGCTTTAAACTAACGATAAAAGCTGTTGGTGCAAAAACCGTCTATGTTTTCAGGTATTTGTCCACTCTTGTTTTGGGTTCAAAAACCCTAGATGTAGCTACTTCACCACTTCATCCTCTGTAATCCTTTTATCCTAATCCCTCTGTGTTTTGTTTGTAGTCTCTACATGCATAACAAGCTGTAAGAAGGCCGCTCCTCCGCCGGTGCCTCCTCGCACAACCTCCAAGCCCTACATATCGGTGACCGTGCAGAGCAGCACGGAGTCTGCGCAAGACAACTACTTGGACCAGCACGACAGGAGGTCGGAGGTCAACAGCCAGTCAAGCCACGCTCACAGCAACTCCTCTGACAGCCTCGACAGCACCCGTGGCAACAGTCTGGCCCGAGGTTTTCCTCGTCCTCCACACATCATCCCCATTCCCATCGCTACGCCGAGGGAGCCAATCATCCATAACACCGCCAATGCTTCCACCGAGACGAGCGACTCAGTAGTCCACAATGAATCCCTGAAATCAGGATCCAGTAAAGGGAACTTAGCAGCAGAGGAACCCTTTGTAGCCCCGGTACCAAGGCGGAAACTGTCATCTATTGGGATACAGGTAAGCTGTTAAACTTTGTGTGTGATCAGAAGTCAAAACATTTGAATAAACTAGGGTAATAAATATAATGTAAAACTATGATCCAAAGAGCATTAACCTATTTTCAAGTAAAGGACCTTTAGCTTGGTAAAGGTCCTTTAATGTAATTGTAGTTTTGCAATAAAAGATTCCACATCACAGCCAGATACTACATTAACGCTAATAGAACCCATGTTTTTTTTTGTGCTAAAATTTTGCCCCAACCAGAGCTTCTGCTGTACGACCTAAACAAGGTGCTCCCCCATGTACATAATTCCGTTAAGACTTGTGGCGGAACGCTATACATACCCTGGATAGGTAGCTTGTCTTTCACCTGGGAGACAAACAGAGAGCCACAGGACAGCTAATCAAGCATCCACAAACTCATCCTGTTTCGGGAGACCATAGAGAGAAAACTCTGTGCAACCGTTCTATTTTGAAATAACCCTAAAAAACATGAAAATGTTGGACATGCAAAGGGTGTATTATGTTGGTAGATGAAGGATTTGCTCCATTTATTTGAAAGATGATAACAAATTAGCTGGTCTGAGCAAAGTCTGGTTTAGGTCGAAAATGAAATTTAAAAAGACAGCCTAGTAATCTTGGATGATGCTGGTACACGCCAGGCCTCATCAGTAAAGCGCATGATGCCCGTAGCTGTGTAGTATTTGGTCAGATGCTGAGATACATTTTAGTTTGCTACATTTTGTCATATTGTTAGTAATTTAGTTCTCATGAAATTAAAGGAGACCTGATTAACAGTGTAGCCACGAAACTTGCCTGAACATTTTTTCTCTTCCTTCACAAACGTAATACTTTGCTTGTATCATGAAGGCACGGCTATTCCTAACGCAATCGTTTGTCTGTAAACAGAGCACGCAGTAGGTAAGGTAATGCAGACAGGGCGCTCCGGTAGCCAATGGAGCTAAAGTTACCATTATCGTTAAGCATTGAAAACACATATGTCATTTATTTATAAAAGGCCATATTTGTTATATAAATTAAAAAAAAGACTGCCTTTAATACAGTTTTTGCTCAGTGATTACTGTTGTTACAACATAGAAAAGAGACACAAAATATATCATGAGTTTGACTTTAGTTATAGAGTTTGATACTAATAAGTGGGTTCTCTCGGTTTTTATGTGCTGGAAATTTTAGGACCCTTAGAGATCTAGTGATGTGAAATAAGCTTGACCATGGCTCTAACCCCGCATTCTTTTCTTCTTGCTTTGGTTTTCTGTTTACTCCTTTTAAGGTCGACTGCATTCAGGAAGTTCAGAGAGAGGAGACTCCACCCCTGGCCAAATTTCAGTCGATAGGAGTACAGGTGGAGGACGGGTGGCAGTAAGTCCTCCTTCTGTCATTTTAACAACGTGAGGAATTTATATTATAGCAACACACACTTTCTTCTGACTGTCCCCTCCTCCCTCCTCCAATAAAGGAACTTTGTATATGTAAACCATCCCGGATGTCTCTGTATGTGTGGTGGTTGTGGTGTTGAATCATTTTCCTCATATGAGCATTTACTGTTTAAAGATCTCCTCCAGACCTGGTTGAATATTTAACTTTTTATTTTATTTTTTAAAGTATCCTTGTTCTCAAACATTATTTTCTTCTAGTAAATAATTCACTTGATAAATTCTTACTTTGGAATTAGGATTTTAAAAAACTCATTAATATTAATGTGTAGAGAGATCTTTTGAATTGCCACACAGTGTCTAACATGTAGATAAAAACACAAGATCATAATTGCTCGCTCAAAACATACCATGATTTCTGTTTTAGCCGTGCAAAACAAACCCTCAATATGCAGAAGCTATTTTCAAAATCAGTCGTTTTCTTCCCAGCTCTGTGCCTAAATAAAACATTTTGCTTTAAACGTTAAACCTTTAACCTTACATTTTATTATGGGGGGAAGCTTTAAATATCTCTGTGCTTGAACTTGAGACCCAAGCACTGTTTGCTGCAGTTCAGCTTTTTTTTCACCTGTGAGCTTCCTCCTATTTATTTTTGATTCTAAATAAGAAATTAGCTCCTCGATATAAACTCTCGGTTCTGTCAGTCAAAGTTTAAGACCACCAAAATAGATGTTTGTCACATTCTCTTGCACTTTAGTATTTCGTCTGAGCTGCAAATGTTGTGTTCCCCTGAATGGTTTCTAACATTTGCATAGACCAACTGAGGCATCTGTTTTTAATTATTTTGTAACCCCGAAAGTCTTTTTTTTTTTTTTTTTTCAAAGATAATATTGCCATACCATGTGTGGCCATGAGGAGAGTGTGTTTAGCTTTTTCCTATTCATGTATGATCTTTGTTAATTTCTTAATTTTACTTTGAAGGGCTATGTGTAATTATAGTGGAATACAAATAAATGCTACAGTTTTCAGACTGTAGCATTTATAATAAATAAAAAAGTCTTAAATCTTTTTGTTCAGCTTCTATTAAAGTTTGTGATTTTAAAGAGACAGTTTATGTAAAAATTTGTTATGCAAGAAACTATAAAATGTATTTTTGCTTTTCTGTTGGAAAAGTAAAATTTCCAAACGGACCTGAATAGAATTATTACATTTTCCCTTTTTTTTTATTTTAGACTCAGTCGCTCCAGCAGTATGGCCTCAAAACAAGAAACAGACTCAGACACACAGGACATATCTGCCATATCCCATATCAGCATTGCCAAAAACTTTGAAAAGAAAGTAATGGTTAACAGTGCCAGTCAGTCAATGAGCTCCCCCCCTGGACGAGACTCTTTAGACAACGGGGGACAGGCCGTTGACGCCTCCTCCCCACCACCCCCCAGGCAGATCCTCAACCGCTCCACCACACGGAGCAGCTCCTCATCCTTCTCTGAAAGCCTGGATCCGGCGCTGGACCCCTCATCTCTGCCACCCCCAGATCCATGGCTAGACAGCGGAAATGGAAACGGCGGCGGTGTCTCCCAGAGTGGAGGAGGCGGTACGCTGTGTAGAAGAGACGGTCACTGGTTCATGAAGCTGCTGCAGGCAGAGACGGCACGCATGGAAGGCTGGTGCCAACAGATGGAGCAGGAAACCAAAGAAAACCAGCTCTCGGAAGAGGGTAAGGACAGCAGGGTTCTCGCTGGAGTGACGTCTCTGGCTTCATTTGCAGGTAGCACCGAGGAGGGCGTTTGGTGACCACATTTGCGCTTTTCCCCTCAGCATCCACTGACCAATCTGTAATGTTATGAAATATCATACAACTTCATGGCTGAGTTTCTGTTGTTTCCCAAGTAGAAGACAGATGGATGACTTCCGGAGGATGTTTTCATCCTCTCATCCAAAAGGACAGAAAAAGCCTGTTGTACGAGACATGGCTGACCTTAGAATGCGACACATAACTCAGTTCTTACCCCCTCTAATCAATCTGTTGGGCAAACACAGCATGGAGGGGATGATGCGGTAATACCTGGGGTTAACACACACAAGCAGGCCTGTAATCTCCAGAATTACACAAATCTAGTCTGGAACTGATTAAACCCTCAGATTACATTAGTGCCTCAACATGGGACTGAGACATACAGCAGTAGTGAGCAAAGTACACTGGAAATACAAACCATGTCAGGGCTTAAGGCTCCGGGTTGGTATCAGAAGTTTGATAAAGATAAGGCTATGCTTGTCTTATAAGCAAGGATGTTTGCATTTTCAAAAGTCAGTCTTAACAATGGCTTTGCATGTGGCCTGTTACGTTTAAGTAGTTTGCATTTAAAATCTGATCTAAATCTGTGGTCCAGAAGTGGAATCTCGCCACACAACTGCCCCGTGCTTGCAACTTTAAAATCCACCAACCGGAGAGGAGTCCCAGTTTTGGCGAGGCATGTATTTGGCCTCATTTGGCTCTGCAAACAGACTAACGTTTTAACAAGTCACAAGTTGCCTTCAAGTCAAATGAAAGCTGAAGTTTTCAAAAAAGAGGATTGAGTGTTTTACTTGTTTCACCTTTAATACTGAGCTGTGTTTAAGTTTGTTGTTCTCTTATTTTAGTTCTTGGGAAAGTTCGCAGCGCCATGGGAAGTGCTCAGCTTCTAATGTCTCAGAAGTTCCAGCAGTTCCGGGGACTGTGTGAACAAAACCTGGTGTGTATACTGCCGCTCTTTGACCCAGCAACCCTAAACTCAAAATGCACAGTTGGTGACCAACAGAACGGTGTTTATAGTGAGTTTGCTTCCCTTTATTAAGAGGTTTTTTTTAATTTTTTGCCTTGCTATGCATAACAGGCTTTAATGGACTTGAAAGCTGACTAATCTGAAAGCAGCTATGATACACAGCACATTAAGCATCCACAGAATCCATCATGAAGACCCTGCAGCGCACGACAAAAGGAGCTTATAGTAAGCCAATAAGCCCTTCTACCCAGATGACGTCTTTTTCACAAAAATGCCATCACACATATTGTAGCCAACAACCAGCACATGACAAGAGCCGTTGAGAGTGATAAGAAGCACTCTGATGTGATTTGTTCTGAGATGAGAGCAGGAAGGAATTATAATGGTGAGCAGTGTGGAGCAAACACTGACAGTGGCGCGTTTAAAGAACCACAGAGTTTGATAGTTTTTGTGTTTAGGATTTCGACTTTGGACAAACATTACATTAACAAATGGATTCATACGTCAATATGCCATGTTTACATTTTTATGGTCAGCATCAACAGAGGACTAAGGATAATATTGGAGGAAGTTTTTTATCCAACAAAATTGAAAAGTGCTTCATGCATCTGCATCCATCTGATACAGTTCTTTCCTTTACACGTATTAGTTTTTCAAATAGTCCCAAAGAGACAAACAAACGTCTCACTGGTTACAGTAAAAGTGTAAAATAATTTTATGTAGATCAAGAAGCGGCATAGGTGTTTTGAAAAGAATAGTTCAGTTTATGATCAATGTTGTACACCTCCATCTAGTGGTAAACATAAACAACTGCATCAGCATCATATTCTGCTTTCATCTTGTAAAGTGTGATGTTGGTTACAAAAGAGAAGTGGGAGATAAGCAAAAAATAACAGACACGTATTTAGATTTAAAACGTTGATATTTTAAATTTAAACTGCATTTTCTAACTGATAAACCTAAAATCGTTCTGAAAATGTATCACTGGTTTTGCTTACCTGCATTGAGAAACGATTTATCCATCCATCCTCTGTACACCCTTGTCCCAATTGGGGTCAGGTGGATCTGCTGGCACCTATCTCTAGCTTACAATGGGCGAGAGGCAGGGGTACACCCTGGACAGGTCGCCAGTCCATCACAGGGCAACACAGAGACAAACAGGACAAACAACCAGTCATACACACACTCCGCCAGATTGTGTGTATGAGTGCCAGAGTACCCACAGAGTACCCACGCATTAACAGGGAGAACATGCAAACTCCTTGCAGAAAGACCCAAGACCCAAGGTGGAGTTGAAGACCCTTCTTGCTGCATGGCAACAGTGCTAACCACTGCGCCACTGTGCAGCCTTGTCACATATTGTGACTTTCAAAAAGAGTAGCCTAAGGAATCTGAAGTTTGTAACGGGTCACACCTTTAAATTTAAAGCTCTGTCTAATACAGGTTTGTTTTTTTTACCAGTGCAGCCTCATATCTTTACAATAAAGCATTTTTTTTGTTTACTTGTACAGTAAAAGCTGTTAATTATACATTTTCTAAATGTACCCTGCTTTAATACATTGAGATACTGTTTACACGCTTTGTGTCCACTAGGGTTTTATTTAGAATAAAGAAAAATTCTATCAGTCATCTGTATTTATAGATTAATTTCAATTCTCATAGAAGTAAGCATAAAGTGCCTCATATTAGATAAACTCAAAAGGTGATGAAAAACTAAAAAAAATCCAACTAGGAGGGAAAATAAGTCGGTAACCGGTGTTGAGCGGTTGAACTGTTCTCTCAGTTTCACCATGTTTGTTTGTCTCCTCTCAGAATGTGACTGCGAATCCACGGCCAACGGCCCAGGACCTGGCTGGCTTCTGGGACCTGCTGCAGCTATCCATCGAGGATATTAGCCTCAAGTTTGACGAGCTCTACCATCTCAAGTCCAATGACTGGCAGCCCGCGCCATCTGGGGCCGCCCAGTCGTCCCCTGAGCGGAAGGTACTTCCCACCCATGCTGCCCAGTGCCCTGGCAGGGGTAGGAAAGCCGCCGAAACCGGCCTCTCTCCTCCCACCACCACCGCCATTTCTCTCCCACTCTTTTTTAAACCCTGTCCCTGCGTGGGATGAACTCTTAACAAGGCCACCCTGTCCAACATGGAGGGGCCCTAGTGATCCGTCTAGGCATGCATGGGAAAAGAGCCATCTCAAAGAGGGCTGGGGCTGCTGTGTTTTTGAAGTGTAATGCCCTGCTTTGGGCATGCATGCATCATTTATCTATGCGTGTGTCCATGTGTTTGTGTGTCTGTGTTGCAGTGGAGCACGGCTAAGATGCACTGGTTAATGTAACAGAATGCAGTTTTGCTCTTGCTCATTAACCTGGCTACATTTGTCTTTGTGTGGTGTTTTATTTGTAACCGTTTGTGGCTCTAGGTCAATTTGCCCCCTCTACAATTTGGCCCAAATGCTTTCATACATTTATCAATCTTTTACCATTTTGTCCCTACTCATTTTGTTTTTGCACCAAACAAGAAACTATTTTCCACCTATGTTTTTAACCATTAGAACTATCTACGTATGTGGTTACGAATTTAGAATCATTTTAGCATCATTTTAATATAATGGTGCACTGTTTTCTTGCACTATTTTGCACTACATCTTTTTTCAATTGTTTGTGATTCTAATCCCTGTTTGAGTCGGTAAAACATTATTAATTATCCTGATAACGCCATGCTGGTTGCAGCCATTGTTTTGTAGTCTCATAACCACATTGTTCTTAAGTACATGTCTAGATAATAGAAAAAACTTTTAAAAAATATTTTTAATTTCGCCAGCACTTGCAGTTAACTCTGTGATTTCAGAATATGTGTTTACTGTATTCATGGGGTTAGGCCTGAAATCCATCAGTTATCATTTTAAAGTGGATTTGGAATTGATTACTTTCTTTAATAAATAAAGATAAAAAATAGACTTATAATTGGACACGCTTCATTTTTAAAGGGTGGTAAAACAATATTATTACACAAACTTTAATTTGTAGTTACTTGGACCTGCTTGTGCGAAAAACACACATTGGAAAAGATTTTATTTCCAGCAGAATCTAGGAGTTTTGTTTAAGTTTTTTTTTGAAAAAAATCGGAGAAGGGAACTAAGCCTGAGTGGTCTGGAGGTAAAGGTAGAGAGGCAACGTTAAAGTAGTTGGAAGTTGTGTTGAGAAGAGATTCAATCGGAAAGAGACTGTTGAAGGTGAAAAAGAGAGAGGCTACGGCAAAGGTTCATGGACATGGTTTAGGAGGGTAGCATGGAGATGGCTGTTGTAACAGTTGAAGAATCAAATAATAGGATACGATGAGTGCACGCCATCCGTTCTGCCAAAACATGAGGGAAGCAGTCATATGAGCTGACAGTATTTAAACTGTATTTTTTTTACCTAAGAGGACCATCCAGTGATCCCTGGTTTCCATTGTGACTCACACCTTTTCAGGGCTGTTGTGAGAGGATCACAACACCTCCATTTCTCTCATGCAGACAGATAAGCAAAATTAGGGGCAAAGGTTAGAATAAAAAAAATGTATTTATAAAGATGAGAGGCAAAAAGGTCTGGTGTTTTTGACTTGAAGATACAGAATCGTATAGTCAAATTGTGTGACTTTTCTTTGGTTTAGGATGATTTGAAGGATAACTGTAATTCTATAATTACTATGATTCATAGAGGACATTATCTAAAGGTAGACAGATTTTACTACCAAACCTGTGTATCTTAAAATCCTTAGCTATTGGATTTGTTAACATTGAATTTAGATTTTCAGAGTAACTTTAACACTTTTAGAGATCCTCTAAGAGGGTTTCTGTTTTAGAAATGTTTGTCTGAAGTCAAATTTCAGAAAAGAGTAAGGTTTTTGTCTAAACCCATTTTAAACAGCTAAAAAACTTTTTTTTGTTTTGTTTTGTTTACATAAAAGTCGTGTCATGGTGGAAGGTGTGACAATTTGAATTTAGGTTGTTTTAGGTTGTTACTTGTTTAATCTCTTATCTCACTCTATTACATTCTATTAGAATTTCTTGGTGCATTTTGGCAAATTTGGTGAGCATGCTAACTCCAAACACTCAAAGTTGGGTGTCAGGTGTCAAAGCAGAAGAACTGCTTGCATCCAAAGTAGGTAGATTGATATTTTTAAGTGTAATCCAGTAGACGCCGTGTTCCAGGAGAATATCAAACCAGTTAAAAAGCAGTCTTTAAACGAAATGCAACATCTTTGAAGCATCCAAAAACATGAGGTTTTTGGATCAAAACTCTCAAAGTGCAAATATTGAAGGGGCAAAGTGACGAGCACCCGCTCTTCGTTGCAGATCAGTATAAATATTGTGGCTGTCTTGTGATCCTTTAACGTTTTTCTGTTAAACCCAGTACACATCCTCTCATGTTGCCATTTTAAGTGGATGGATTTTCGTCCTTCTCAATGTCTATGTTTCGTAACCGGCTATCTATATTGTCCTTGTCTTCTGTTTGATCGTCCAGTCTGCTGTTTGTCTCCAGAAATGAAAGGAATACACAGAACAGCTTTGGCAAATTATCTTTTCAAATGTACGTGTGCCAAAAATGTCTGAACTGAAAAAAAGGAATCGGATGACTATAATAATTCTTTTTTTTTTAACACTCTTTATGTATGTCATGTTATCTCCACCTTCGACCCAACAGGACGAGGACAAGGCGGCCCTTCCACAATCCAAGAAGCCTAGCAAGGCGCGACCGACCCTTGGCCGAGAGAAGAGCGCCGACTCTTCTTCAACCTCTTCGTCAACCTCGGCAGAAAAGCAGAGACATGAGGCTCGCAAACGCCTGCTAGCTGCAAAGAAGGCTGCCTCGTTTCGCCAGAACTCTGCCACGGAGAGCGCGGACAGCATCGAAATTTACGTCCCCGAGGCCCAAACCCGACTCTGAGGGGAAACCAACGAGCGAGAAGAGAGAGGAGACAGATAAGTTTGTCTGGAAACGGAGAAAGGATTATGTTTCAGTGGTAATTAGTCATGACAAGGGAGAAAGTGTGTGTGGAGGAGCAATGCCAATGAATGGGTGATTTGATATTTCTAGCATAATCATAGGCTGGTCCTGGTCGAAACTGTTATTGAAACATTTGTGGGTCCAACAGACGAAAGCCTTGTGAAAGCAGGAGATTCCTCTTCAGAGGCTGCCAGGGACGACCTCAGCTGATTAACTTTATCACTTCTTCTTACTTTTTTCTTGATATAACAGTTGCTAATAAAGGTATTATGACGAATATAGGTTAAAAACTCTTTATGAAGACTAGTTTAAAAGTTCCTATGTATTGGCTATAAGTTTTAATGAGCAGACGAAAGGTAAGGGTCAACGCTTCTGTCTCCCACCCTCTTGCTCTCTCCCCAAATCACTTGCCATCTTGTAGCTTTGCACAGCACCTCCCTGTGGCCAACATGCAAGTTGCACACAAATCCACCTATAAATGTCTTCCTATTTTTTTTTTTCTTTCTTTGTCTTTAAATACTAATTTGGGCTTGGTAAGAATCTATTTGGATCAGACTGTTGTGAATATTTTTTGGTATGATGAAAAGTCCGATGTGAAAAGTTGTTTTTGTAATTCCCATAAACAAATTCTCATAGTGGGTTTTTTGTTTCAAAGGATTTCAATTAGCTTCTTGATGGTTTTGAATATAAGCACAATTAATCAAAGGCTGGCAGTAATGGCTGTCCACAATTAGTTTTTTTGTTGTTTGTTTTAGTTTATTTGTACCATCTCTAAGATCCTTTTAGTCCTTGTTTATTTTACATTCCTCCATTTGTATTTATCCATTTCTGTGCTGTATGTGCTGTATTTAAATTAATTGAGCATTAAAGTCAAAATTTCTAAATAATTTAGGGATTTGAAGTTTGATGGGCTTGCTGACCCACCTCCACCCCCTATTTTTATTTTATCTCTTTTTCTTTTTTTATTGTTTGCTTTTTTGTCTCTGAGGAATGCGAAAACCAAAGATAAGTTCACCATTTTAAATTCCCCCGAAATTCAACAGTTGACTGTGAAAACAGATTGGAGTGGACTTACCCACGGCAACATATGTACTGCAGATTTGACATTTGGATATCCACGAGGCAGGAAGCTTCCACTGAACTGCCCAATGTTGAGAACCACAACATTACCTCTCTGACCGGGATAGTTAATTTAATGGAGGGGGAAAACATGTTTCCAACCTCAGGAGGGCAGCAGTGCGATATTGAACTAATAGTCAGTTATCAGGTGGAATGAATAAGGAATCCTACATCATGTCCTGTTTTTAACCCAAGGGAAAGGCTGTGATTTGCTAAAGTATTCGTACCTCTTGAGTGTTTTCATTTTGTCATAACTGTGGATCTCAGCAGCTCATCCAGTTTTACCGTGAACCTCTTTGGATGCATATGATTAATGTTCTCTGTACCTGGCCAACCTTTTTAGGTAATGGCCATATTTTTGAAAGGTTTGCAGTTCAGCCATCCTCTCTCTTCCTTTTAAAGAAATAATTAAATAGGTTTCAACTTCTCAACAGCTTTCTCCAAAACCGGGATTTATTTATTGGTTGTGTAACTTTTAAAAGCAATCAGTTGTAAAATAATCTATTGAGAGTTATCAAAAATGAATAACTTTGTAATTTCTTTTCCATTTTAAAGTTGCATTATTTTTTCTGTGCAAATCCTCATAAAGTATAGCACACTTTGGACATGAATACTTTTGTTAAGCACTGTAAATACAAACATTCACATTTGATCTAGATTCAGTTTTCATCCGGACGGTACTTGAACTAAATTACATGTAATCTTAGCTGTTTATTTCCCTAGGCTCCCAAGATGTTTAGACCCTTTGCCCTGCTTACAGTCAACCATGACATGCCTTGATGTGTCACTATAGATGGCTTGTCTACCAAATGTTGATCAAAAACAAATGAGTTTCCTGTCCAAAATGTTTGGTTTAACGCTCTCAGAGCCGCTTCTTTACATCGGCGTTCTGCAAACCCTCTCTACTATGTGCTGTAACCCAAAGTTAAGCCTCCAGCTTTGAATTAGAAAAGCCCAACAACCTACCATTCTTCTCATGTTGTTGGTAGGATCTGTCCCTTGATGGTCCGCTATTGTTTGTCTTTTGTGTTTGCCTGCTGTGGGTGACCCTCAGCAAGGAATATGGCTCGGAGGTGTCAATAGCCGGTCCCCTTGCTGCTGTCAGTCCACCCCCCATCCATTTGAGCAGGGAGGATGGAGCGTCGTTAGCACCTGAAAGCCTTTAGTGTGACTCAAAAGTTGCCATTAGCCTGATTTGATTCTGCAGTGCCACAAAAAAAAAACCATTTTCCAACAAGCAAATGTCAAAATAAGCATATCTGACTGTATTGTATCTGTGGAACCAAGTTATGCTTAAAAAATTGTATGCAGTCATTCCCATTTCTAAGCATAATCTGTTCTATTTCCATTCCGCCACAAAAAAGGTACACGTTTTCTTTTCTGTTTTCCGCATCATTTTTTACAGCCACATCCTAAGTATAAAACTGTCTGCAACGAATGCTGGGAAAACGTGCATCAACGTTTTAAAATACCCAGAGAGAGACAACGGGAGGAGTAAGCCGGTACATCTGTCTCTCTGTTATTTGGATACGTGTGAGACATACTTTCAGAAACAAAGTGAAAACCTTGTCTCTCCCGCGTGTAAACGAGGCCTTTCTCCAATAAACACACAGAGCTGGTACAGAGGCAGAGCTAAGCCTATTTCCTGGGTAGAGCTATCTATTGAGCACATAGTTGCACTGTGGGAGTGGGGTGATAATGATCCTCATGCATGTGTGGTTGATGTTTTCTACCTTTCAGTTCTTTCCCCCCTTTTTTTCTTGTGCTTTTTAACCCCCTCGCCAAGTTTACACACTTACAGGTTTTATTATTCTGGGTGGAGGAGGAAATGGAGTTCACACAAAAGGAGTTTGGAAAGAACAAATGTTTAAAAATATCAGTTTTAGTTTTGATAGATAGGTACTGAGTCCCGGCTTTCCCCATTTTGTGACTACAATTTTTTCTCATCCTACATTTTTTTTCTGTTATTTTATTTCCATTAAATGTGGACACGCCATGAGTAATTGTCTTAGTTTTTTCCCCCATTTAAGTTCCTTCTCAGAAATTGTCTTCTTGTTCTTGTTTTAACATGTGAAGTTCTTCATTTTATAAAAACATTTTTTTACAAAGATGACATCTGCTCTCATAACCAATAGTTTTCCTAATGAAAAAAAAACTTGAGTATTATCTGTGTTTTCCTTTGTAAGCAGCATCTGTTTTTTATTTTAATTTTTTTATCATATATTCTTTCATTTATTCTCCTAAAATTGTATGCCATGCTAAGGCTAAGGATTAAATTAATGTTGTTTCACCTACTGTACTTTTTTTTTTAAATCCTTACTTTAAAAGTGAAATCTATTCACAGTTATTGAGTTTAGATTTTCTAAAAATTTTACCAACAAGACACTACAACCTAGTTTTCCCCAGCTGAAACAAAATCCATCCCACATATTTGAAAAGTCTGTCAAGAAGAGCAAAATTTGCAACCTGAACAAGCTCTAGTATCCTCGCATTGTTCTTCTTGCTCTCGAAAGGGGGCTAGAAAAGCAACGTGGAAGCTAGGCGAGGGCGTGAGGGACAGAGGCCATGCTCGTTCCAGCAGAGATGAGATGTAGCAAAAAGTGTTGATGAATAAATATTTTAAAGAAGTAAGCACATATTTTAATGACTAGAATCTTTTCCTTAGAGTACTATATAAGATGTGTGTTATCCAGCAGAGCTGATTGAAAAAGGCTGTGCTGTGAGTGAGTGTGTGGGCCCGTTGTTTAGAGAGTTTACCTTTATTACAACTCACTATACTCTGCTTACTGTAACATATGTGCAATACAGAGTAAAAAGGGTTCTTTGTTATTAAAAGAACACCGTCTTGCATTTCTCCCCTTGTGCTTCTTACAGTTATTGTATGTAAATAAGAATTAAACCAGATGAAATATTTCCTCTTTTACAAGACTGTAAACCTGTTTATACGGTTTCGAGGATGTTAACATGTATACAGCAGAGGCGCAATGTTCAATAAAGTGCACAAAATACTTTCTCAAGCATTTTATTATGACTTTGGTTTGTTTCATATTCACTATCTCCCCCCTGCGTTCTTCCCAGGTTACGATAGATTTAATCCAATATAGTAATATTCTAGTCAGATAAGACTAACATTCAGCTTTTTGGAAAGCTTTCAAAACATAGGGACAGCAGCATGAGCTATATATGTTCTTGATGAATACAGTCACACCCTAAACATTTATCTGCTAAAAACATTTCATGCCATACTTAAACATTTTTATCTGAAAAAATAATTATGGCTAACCACCGTCTTGTAATCATGCTCTACTTTTCACTGGTTTATCCCCAGAGGACAACAACGAGTTCAATTCAGAGGGCCACCTGTGCTCCCCGATGCTATAAACTAAAATTTCCATAGGCTGGGAAAAGAAAGTTAGATTTTCTGGAAATAGAATAGATTCTCAAACTTAATGAAAAACTGTAACTCACTTTATTTCAGATTTAGCAAAGGAATTATAGTTGGTAGAATAAGACTAACTGAGTGAATACGGAAATAAAAGTAATGCACCATTGATGGCCAGAGTTGTAGATATTCAACAAAAAGGGTGCAGAAAAAAAAACTTACATAAAAAAAATTGAACAACAACCTTGCCTTTATAACTGAAACCTTTCCTTTTCTTTAAAACTTTTTTAAGGGGCTGCATCAGAGGGGCCAAAAAACTACATGTGACTGCAACTGTAGGTTGCACACAAGACAGATTCCACAAAATCTCAATTAACAAGTGTTTGAATTTGTTGTTATACCACGATCAAATTTAATGTATTTTTTTTAATGTATTTTCCCCATTTTTTGGGGGGATTTACTTGCCACCAGATTTAATTGTGACTGCTCCTTTAAATGCAGGAGCAGATTAAAACAAAAGTTGGACTAGTTAAAGTTTGCATAGTTATTGTAAATTATTGAAAGGGAATGTCCCAGAGAGTTCGAAGAGCTACTTACATAACATAATTCAAGAAATGTACGCTTATGCCACATCTTATTTATTTATGTAACGTCAGCATATGCACGTAGTTACGTAAAATCAGAGAAACCGTTTGTGGGTTGTTCTTTTTTTTTTTTACGCAGATGGGATTTTAATATAGACTCGCATGCAGACATTGTTCAAGTTTACATGATGTCAGAAAAGAACTATAGCGATGCAGGGGACAAAAGAGGAAAAAAACCCAGCATTGTTTCTTTGACCCCGCAAACGTTATATTTTGAATGAAGACCTTCCCTAACCATCACTGAAAGACATGAGGCCAGAGCGCTGGGCTGGGGAAACGCTGCGATTGGCTGACGACGCTCCAGGGAGCAGGAATCTGGGAACGGGATTGGCTGAAACAGGCGAACAGGGGGCGGGCATAACTCCTCTGCGACTGTCAAGATTGGTAAGACGCTGGTTGCTGCTGCTGCTGTGTTGCAGGTAAAAGAAGCAAGCGAGAGGAAAAAAGGAGGAAAAAAAAAACATTCATCCTGGCAGAAAGTGCGATGAATGCAATGGAAACGTGGGAGCCCTTTATTCATTTTCTTTGCGACGCGGTTTGAGGACGACACAAAAAAACAAAACACAGGTTTTAAGAAAACCCACGGAAACCCCTCTCGGTTGGAAAGTGTCGCTTTGTGAGTGGGAGCAACTCGGACAGCTGCGTGTTTTCAAGCGGAGCCTCTCAACAAAGAATGAAAGCGTTGAAACGAGGTGAGCGCCAAACCTGGCCGTGTTTCTCTTTCTCTGTCCGGTTTGCGTCTGCCGACTCGGTCCGGACTTGTCCCCCCCCTCCGGTGTGCAGAGGGGTTTATTTCGTTGTGTGTGCGTGTCTTGTGAGTCTGTTGTTGTTGTAAACGCTCTGTTAGGAGCCAGGCGTGCGTCCATCTGGCGCAGCGACATGCTGGAGGCTGCGCGTTCCTCTTTTGTGCGCTACAGATGGCTCGACTACCAGTTGTTCTAACACGCCGCTTTAAAACGGCACTTTCACCTCCTTAGGCTTGTTTCGTGTAACGTTGCGACTGATTTAAAACATAACTTTCAAACTTCATTTTTCAGTATGTTTAACTAGTATATGAAAAAACAATTTAAGTTGGTTTGTTTGACAGCAGCAGTGATTTACCACCCAGCTGCTCCTGCTGCTGCTGCTGGGATGTTACCCTATTTGTTTTAAATCATATCTTGCAGATTTATTTATTTTTTAGCTGATCTAATCCCCATCAATGTCTAGCAGTTGTGGGATCACGTACAGCACGTTTGTGCAGGGGGATGACCCACCACATGAGGAAAAAGAGCTCTCTGATCTGCCATTATGTGTGGAAAAAAAAGTAGCATTTTCTCTGCCCCCCTCTTTTCTATTAACACATTTTTCTTGTTTCACACTTTTGGACTTTTTATGAAGATTTTTTTTTTTTTTTTTGCAAAGACGTGATGAGCCAAAGCTGGGCTCCTGTCTTTGCATGGTCAGTGGGTTCCTGGGCCAACTGGCTGCTGGGATGTTGATATGCACACAATATCCTTTGTGACGACAGGCGCTGCCCCCTGGGTCAGGTTTCAGCCCAGCTTCCAGAGAAAGACATTCACTGCATTCGGTGGCCCACCCCCTCTGGTATCAGACGTGCTCCATTTTGTGGGGGAGTTCTTCCTCCTCTCCTGACCCTCCATGCTTTAGAATTAGGGGATGTTTTGAATGAAAGCATCACTTTTACAGCTTGTGATATAAGTTGCATGAACAAAAGAAAGGGGTTAGATGCTTGTTTGTCTTAACTTTCTGTTCACTGTGTCTGCCTTTTCTTCAATGATGCAAATGCTGCTCTTGAATCTTAAAGATGAACCAAAAATAAAGATATCTGAAGAAGTCGAAGGTGCAGGGAAACAGAACTGATCCCCATTGGTGCCTCTCCAATAGCGGCTACTGTCTGGTTTAAAAGATTTGCTTTAAGTTCTACGAAATCTCGTCTGTCCTCTCCTCAGCTCTGGAGGATGACCATCATCCTGAGCAGGAGCACTCCTCGGCCATGTCGGACAGCGACGACGGCTCCCCGCTTGACCTGTCAGGCCGGGGGATCCTGGGCAAGCGGCGTCGCCGTGGCAACCTTCCCAAGGAGTCAGTGCAGATCCTCCGTAGCTGGCTGTACGAGCACCGCTTCAACGCATACCCGTCAGAGCAGGAGAAGCTGAGCCTCTCGAGTCAGACTAAACTTTCTGTTCTGCAGGTGAGATCTTTTTTTTATTATATATATATATATATATATATATATATATATATATATATATATATATATATATATATATATGAAGTTCCCAGAACCCACCAGAGGAAATGACACTCGCATTTCTGCTGTCTGGTGAGAGTTGTTGCTCAGTCATAAATAAAATGTTATGAATATGTGTAAAACAGCTATTTTGGGTGGCTTGATAAGCATTTATTAAAATGCACCAGACTAGCAGCACAGTGGTTGATTGCAGTCGAAGATTTTCCTATCCTACTCTTTCTCACGTTGTTGCATCAAAAGTAGACATTTCCTCTTTTCCTGCTCAACACACAGACAGATTACAGAGTAGCAGGAGGTGGCAGCAGTTCCTTGTTATGTAGTCAGTACAATGGAATGCGCTTGGCTGCGTTTTCAGTGGGTCGACATATTTTAGCTTAGACCTTCATTATTGCCAGCTGTCTGAGCATCCAGCTCCCTGTCTCTCTCTCTTTCCACCAATAGAGTGAGCCAGTAAGCCTCTGTCTTGGGTGTCTTGCATAGCCGGAAGATCTGGATCGGCATATTTTGAAGTTTTTTTTATATATTTTTAAGCCTGTTTAGCCGTATTTTACAAACAGAAAGTTCGAAAGTATTCTGACAGCACTCTGTTCTGTCCATCATCCAAAAACAAGAAGAATATGGCGCAGCTGCAAACCCCTCTAGACAATTAAACGGACAATCTGAGCAAGAAAAGGATTATTATGAATCTGTAAAGTTTCAAAGTTCAGGTAGGAGACTCTGTTGACATATGCTGACAGGTGTTGGTATGTACTCCACTAAGTTGACCTTTTATGGAAAGAGCAACATGGAAAAAGTCATTTTGAAGTTCCTTTTGCATTTTACCACAAGACATGCAAGGGACATATCCAGAAGTGGGCAGTAACAAGTTGTCAAATAATTTTTGGTTATGATTGCAACTAAAGGTGGTTCTATACACTGACTCAGCAGCACATCTTCCAGATGTTTCTGTAATTTCACATCCCGCTTTTATGGTACTTATTGGTCTTTCAACTAAAACAAACACTTGCTTTGAATAAGACTGAAAGTTAAAATTGCTTGTCTGCTTTTACAGATCTGCAATTGGTTCATCAACGCCCGCCGCCGACTTCTTCCTGACCTTCTTCGCAAGGATGGCAAAGACCCCACCAAGTTCACCATCTCCCGCAAGGTTGTTGGCAAAACTGAGAGCCAACAGTCAAATGGAGCCGAAACCGGCTCTCCAGAAATCTGTGCTTCAGCTCGCTCCTCACAGCAACGGCCTTCAGTGATCCGCTCTGCACCCACTCTGGACCTCAGCCTGCTGGGGAACACAGCGACGGCCATCCTGACTGGTGCGGGCTACCCTGGAAAGGAGGCGTCTGTGCAGGCGCTCATGAAGCTGGACACGCAAAGCTTGTTGAGGGAAGCAGATTCGGCCGGCCCAACAAGCGCAGCCGTTGCAGGAAGCCACTCCAGCGGCCTTCTCAACACGCCTCCCCCGACTCCTCCCGATCTCTACCCTAGTCATGACTTCAGCGACCTGAGGCTGCTGGTTGATGCTGCTCTACAGAGGGCTGCGGAGCAGGACCTGCTGAAGGAGGCCCAAAACAAACCGACGGAGCCGGCCGGCGCAAACGGAATGGGGCCGACCCCTCCTCCGGAGGAACAGGTCATGCATCCTTCCAGAGTGCAGAGTCTGATGGAGAAAGCCATGTCTGTTCCCGAGCCAGTCAAATCTCCGAGCCCTAAATCTACAACCGCTGATGCACCGGTTCCGGCTTCAGTTTTGCTCTCGACCTCCCGGTTATCGCCCCTACCAGTGAACAAAGTCATATGGAGCCCCTTGGATAAAGACACTGTCAGAGCATCCAGTCAACACCAGCTTAATCTCCTCCCAGCGCACCTACCAGCTATAGTGCCAGTATCTGCCATCGTGCTTGGGCAGCCTGAGTTATCGAAACCCGCTGCCCTCCCAGCTGTTAAGCCAAAGCTATCTTCATCTTCAAAATCTGTCTCGCCTCCCATCGGTGCATCAAATCCAACAGTAATACCAGTCCCTGCACAAGAATCTTCCCTTCTGACAGCCACAAGCCCAACCTCCGATTCCCCTCCCGCTACGGTTTTTCAATCTCTCTCGGTGTCCAGAGAAGATCCCCCTCACCTCCCAATCCACAAACCATCCTCGAATACAGCGACACCCCCCACACTCCCTGCTTCATCTTTGGTCTCAACCGCATCTCCAGCATCGGCTCCGGCTGTGCCACCAGCGGTCCCACCTCTCCTGAGCCTCGCCTCCCACCTTGCCCCTCACACCACAGGGAGCAGCGGCACAGCCATGGTGCCCAAGGTCTGGAGCATGGTTCACGCCAACACCAGGCAGGCCAGCTCGCTCCAAGTTGTGAAGACGCCCATCAGCACAGTGTGGGGGCCACAGCACAACATGCACACGCTGAGTGAAGCTGTCAACTAGAAACTGCTGCTGTTTTTTCCACGCATAAACCCTGGAGGAGCGTTGTTTTATCAGGTGCGACTGTGCCGTTTATAGCTGGATGAGTTGAACTTTGATTGTTTCCTACACTGACAATGGCAGAGGCGGATTGCTCCCACAATCCGGACGTTGATCCCGTGATGGATTTTTGAGGTCAGATGTTTTTTGGGGGGGATGTTACAGCAACAAACAAAAAGGAAAGCATTCCTGAACTGTAAAACTTTTTACCAGCCTTTCCAGTAGCAGTCCTGGACTTTATAGTGAATGTAAAAAAAAAAAAAAAAAAAAGGAAAAAAAAAAAGAAGAAAAATACCTCTGCTGCCCATCATTCATTCTTCTGATGGATAAGAAGCACAACATTTTTTTTAAGAACATTTTAGTTAGGTGTATTTAAATTGATCAACTTTTTTTACTTTAAAGATCAGTCTGTTTATTTTCCTTCTGAAACGGTTTCCCTCGCAGTTCAGAGGCAAAGAAATATAAAAAATGCGGGAACAAGTCTAAAGTGAACTACCATCGCTTTCAGTCATCCTCAAGGTTTCATGGAACCTCATCTCGGCTGCTTTGTGCTTACCTTGTAGCACAATTGATTGTTTACTATTTCTAGTAATTTCTTTTTTTCCCCAACCAGGTTCGTAGGTTGCCTTATGTCACAATCCTTTTTCATCCTCATTTGGAAAACCATTTGGAAACCAGATGCATCCCCAAAAGTTCCCCAAAATGCCTGCGAGGCCTTAGGTTCTGAGAAAATCATACAGCTTTGTGACAAAGCAAATGTAGCAAATTTTGTTTTTGTACATCTAGAAAAAAACACTTTTTCATATCCGATTGTTTTAAGATGGTTTCCATAGAGTTTCCGATAATCCATCAACGCGTAGTTTCTGTGAAACTGTTCCCTGGACATTTAGCACCGGTAGCTGTGTCTGTGTGGGAGTTTAGCCGGAGAGGCTGGGCTCCTTTTTTCGGTCAGTGCTGTAGCGCGGCGATTAATTAACGCTTACCAGGTCACAAAGCTGTGTTTGGTTCGGTTCTGTTGTGTTGGTGTAAGTGGCTGTGGATGGAAGAAGAAAGCATGTTTGGATTCTGTCGATGCTGAGCAATGAACACTGCCACCATTCCAAAAAAAAAAACACAACCTTTTTCCAGCATTTCAGCCTTTTCTGTGTTCCACTCTGTGCCACAAAGTTAAGATGAATGTTTTTTTGTTTTTTTTGTTGTGGCGGAAGCCGAGTAGACCGGTGTTCAATTTATACCTCAAATACACGCAACCAGCGTCGGGCATAAGTTATGATAATTTAATTTTTCAGACTGCATAAATACACTGTGACGATGCCTTGAACGTCATTATACTGGGAAAGGCTGGCTAAGATTTTAAATGGCGAGGTTTTAGATGTAAGCTGACACTTCTGAGTAAACAAAAATAAAAAAATGTGCTGATGTAAATATGGGAAAGGTCAAGGTTTTTATTTTTTCTGTTCATATTTAGTAGGATGAGTCTCAAAATGTAGTTCGTGTCCAACCAAAATGCATTTTGATAATTTTCCACTTCACGTTACAAATTGACTCCAGGCAGTGTGACTGGCTGCTGTGCCTTAAGCCTTCGAACGAGGAATGATGTCCTAGTTTTTTTGTTTTTTTATTTTTTCAATATGTATTAAAAACTCAATAGTCTGTGCAATATACGCCTTAAACTTTAAATGTCTCGTTTTTTTTTTGTATGAACATTTCAAAGAAATAAAGGTTCAGTTTTTTCATATACAGCTCTCATGTTTTGTTTGTTTTTCCTTTTCTTGATTTATACTTAGATGTGATATGCGTGGATCACTGTCTTAATGGAAATAGTCATTCGTTTAAGCTCCGTTTGGTTTTCCTACTAACTTTTTTTTTACCAAAAAGATATTTAAGTTTGTGACGACCAGGCAAAAATGTTATTCATTCTGAGAATTCATTATAAACTCATTCTTAAAAGCTTAAGGTTTTCTCACAGACCTACTGTAGCTATTACGACCTCTTGTGGAGGATATATGTAGAACAGTTAGCTAGTGCCAATTGGGTGCAAGAGGACTTCACTTATAAATAAATAAAAAACCTGCTGCGAAGATAATTAATGTAGACGCTTAACACAGGTAATGTTGTTAGAATGGAAAAAGCATATTGTGCAATCAGCCAAAACCTGCTGGAGCTGTGTAGACATTTTATTTCCCAGAAAACTATGTTAAATGATGAATCTTGTTATTCAACATCTTTGCCAAGCGTGGTTGTGTTGAAGGCAAAGTTAGACTAAGGCCGAGTTTAATCAAATACTGTTATGGAAAAAAGCTTTAATATCTAAATTATTAAATCAGACAGAACCACAGATAGAAATGCATTAATCAGGCACAGACATGGTCCACTTACTACAGGAGCTGTAATGTAGTTTATTAGCCTGAGAAAATTCATGACTAAATTCCTCCTACAGCAGACAAACCTCATACCTCACCTGATACAGCCAGTTGATGGCGCAAAGTGTCAGCTTTGAAAGCTTCCAACAGTTTCACCGGGGGGTGAAACTTGCTCTTGATTGTTGACAGTTAAACAAGAACACAGAAAGGAGCCGCGTTGCAGTGCTTTAGCATGTGTGCTAGCCATGGGGGGGTAATCGTTGCTGGTACCGCGTGTGTGCAGCACCGAAACGAGGTCGAAACAGTCCCCCGCACATTTAAACATACAGCGGTGTGCGTCTCCTCCCTAAAGATCTTGGCATGTTGCTTATCAATACCAGTCAAAGTGCAATTAATGTAGGTTGAGGTGCAGAGACTGTATTGCAGAACAAAAACATCGGATCCTTAAGGTTTAATTCCGATCATGTTTACCATTAAATGTACAATACAATTTATTGTATAGTGATTCTCGTTTTTATTTACTTCCAATATACACGGATAAAGAGCAGGGGTCGGTGAATATCTATGGTGCAGCTTGGGATCGGGAGCCGTAAGAAGCCGTTTTGCCCCCCCACCCCATCCCATCTGCCCTTTATTCATCGTCTTTGTCCTTAGCGCCATGTTTGAGGATGCGGGTGAACTCAGCGTAGTTGAAGTTGCCCTTCTTGTCAATCGGCGCCTCGCGAAACAGCTCGTCCACCTCTTCGTCCGTGAAGCGGTCGCCCATGGTGGTCAGCAGCTCTCTCAAGTGGTCCTCGTGTATAAACCCTAATTGAGCAGATGACATCCGCTGAGCGACGCACTACAGAGGCGTACACATGAAAGGCCATCAGCGGCAGATCTTTATGTGTGGACTCACCGGATCCCTCCTCATCGAAACAGGCGAAGGCGTTGCGAATGACGTCCTCGGGGTCTGTCCCGTTGAGCCTCTCTCCAAACATCGTAAGGAACATGGTGAAGTTAATGGGCCCCGGAGCCTCGTTCATCATTCCCTCGAGGTACTCGTCAGATGGGTTCTTGCCTGTGAAACAGCTACACAGTTAGATGGATCTCTGGGCATCACTAAACTATGTGTCTCTCTGTCCTTTTGCAGCCTTCAATTCGTGTGTGTGCGGTTGGGATCTTTATTCGAAATCTTGATACATTCTTGTAAATTCATAGTATTTGCAGTAACGGGTGCCAAGTCTTTTGGGGGGTATGTCTCTAGCAGCTTTGGACATGTAGAGAGTGAAGTCTTTGCCCATGCCTCTCTGTAAATGGCAGAGGTACTTGGGCATGTACATGCTTTAATCAAAACCATTCTTTTCGTTATTAAAATTTATGATTGAGTAAGTTTTCCTGATTGATGATGAGGACCCCACCCCCCTTTCTAGTTAAAGTCTTTTGCAGTCTTAAAAAAACTTTCTTTCACAACTAGCCTTTTTTTTTTAGAAAAGCGTGACGCTCCCCCATCGTGTTTCACAAGGGTGATGTGTGTTCAGGGATGTTTGCTGTCCCTCTTTGGTCTTACTGAAGCAGTTTGTTTACCAGAACAGATGCATCAAAGCCAAGAAGTTACATATAGGTAGACCATATTGACTACTCTTGATGCAGTTTGTTGCAAAACATTTTTGTTTTGGTTGGGTTTTTTTTACCCAAAGAAGCCAGCATGTCATGCAGATCCTCCTTGTCGATGAAACCATCCCTGTTCTGGTCGATCATGTTAAATGCCTCCTTGAACTCCTGGATCTGGGACTGGTCAAACATGGCAAAGACATTGGAGGTGGCCCTCTGTGGCCGCTTCTTGGTGGTCTTTCCTTTGGCACGTTTGCTAGACATGGTGGCGGTTCGATCGGGACCTGTGCACACATACACATAGTTTAGAAAAACATAAGTTTGATCAAGCATTTATTTACAAAATGGAGCTTTATACGAATCCATAAATGAAACTGGTTTGTACGGTATATTATGCTGTGAGAAAGAAGCAGGTCCGCCATTGATGGACAATATACTGCATGCATCTGCAGGTGGGCCTATTTTTATCCCCCTTACTCTGAAGAGATTCACATTCCCTATTAAAATTGCAGACATTTTGATGGGTGTGAAAAGGACAAGTCTCTGCAGCACACAGTCAATGGTCTAGAATTAGACCTGTCACTCAGATCCACGGAATTTGTTTATGTGTGTATTTGAGACCCTCTTGGTAAATGGCTGTTAGAGGACAGAGGGACAGGCTGGTCTGAGCAGGAAACGCAGGTAAACAAGGCTGATCATTCACACAGAAGAATGACATGTCTAAATGAGGTACCGATGTAGAGCTGTGTGTTACTAATCCACACAAATGTCTTGTCTGTTGTAACCAAAAGACCTTTCTTGTCTAAACAGTACGATAAACAAGTTATCTTAAAGTTGGATACAAATAGTCAGTAATCTTTACTGTATGTGGAAAGAACACTAAGGCCTGAAACGTTTCAGCATCATTAAACATTGATTATCCTTCCAGTGGTGTGCAATATTTCTCTGAAACTCTTTAGCTGTTCTCCAAGACCCCTACTCTATATAATACAAAATCATATAGTCAAAACTTCTGCTTTATATAGAAATGGACAGAATTTTTTTACTCAATACAGCTACACTAAAAAGCTATTTTATATATACAAATTAATGCAACTGTATCTTCCTTGATACCTTTATAGCCAATGCAAATGTGGTGTGTCAGTCAGGTTTATGATCCTAATGGACAACTGGACTGTGACCCATATGTTACCTTTAAGGTACTATGGATCTCCATGTGTGCATTATCTCTTTTAAAAAAAAGAAAATAAATAAAACTTTTTTGTTCTGCCAAATTGTTGGCAGACTGATGTATACAAAAAACTAGTATTATTACTATTATCAAGTGTACAATAAGGTTGGGAAGTTGTTTAAATGTAGCTTTAGCTAGTTTATGATCAGCAACTTTATATGAATATTTCAAAAAAGATTTTAACACGGAGGACAAAGCAGACAGAAAAATACAGTGAGGGTGATTTGTAGTTGTAAATTCACTACGGACTCTGCAGAGCCTAGATAAAACTCACCCACATTTTTTTCTTTTTCATAAATTGAGAATTTTTGAAACAGTTTCGTATTATGATTGCCTTCCACTGTCTAGAGCCTCTTAGGGGAGTACATTTCTATGCCCATTTTATCAATTTAAAATCAACATAAAATCTATCTTCATATATCTTATGCATTTCTTTGCAGAAAGCAAATGAAAGAAAAACTACAAGGTTTTGTTTTGGGGTTTTTTTGGTGCCTGGCCCTTCAATTCCCAACCTCACAATCGCACAGGAAGCCTAAAACAAAACCACCAAGGGGCAAAGCAAGGTTTCAGGAAGCGAGGAACTCCTCAGTACAGTCAATGGTTTTACCTTCTTTCTAGTTGGAAGTATTTTTACCACACATTACTGTCCTGGCTCTTACAAAACTGTTACAAAACCCCATCTCAGATAATCCTGTTCATTTGAAGAAAGAAGATATGCTATTCAGGAGTCTAGAAAGGGTCATTAGACATAGACGTTCAAATGAACGTCACAGTGTCAAGAAAAAAAAAGTACATAGAATTTAGGTTTTTTTAAACACTTTGTTCGTAACACGAATGCAATTTTGTTTAATTTGGTATGAAGTCTCAAATATGACACAAAAACGAAAGCAGATTGTGTTTAATTTTTTATATTTAAAGAAACAGCAATATAAAAAGAAATTCACAATTTTCTTAGAATCTTTTCTAGTATCAGGCTTTTAAAAAGTTAAAACTTGGTCTACAAGTTTTCTTACCACCAATTTAAAACTTTAAACATGGTTGGGCTGAAAAAATAAATAAATCCTATGAAGGTAGTTCCCTTATAGGCCTTCTAACATCCAGCAATAAATTTTGCGACAACATTAGTTTTTTTTTGCCTAAAGTTAAAGCCAATCTTTCAGACACAGCCGGGAAATATAAAACGAGAGTTAATTAATGACGCATTATAACAAAAATTCAATATTCAAATAATAAAACCTAAATCCTTAATAATTTAATTCCAAGTTTGGAAAGAACATTCTCTTTTTAAAGCCTCTCATCATACTTTGGACATTTTAAGAGGTTGCAAAACCCTGTTATAATTCTGTAGCAATGCTCAAGGCTTTGCTGCATGAACTGAACCTTCAATAATCAAACGAGCAAGAATTCACTTTAGCTTCAGCCAATAAAGGTATGGCAGAATCATCCCCGCCTTGGATCCTACTGGCACAAATGTTTTTTCTATCCCTGATTCTTTTGGTCCCTTTATTTGGAGTGGGCCAAGACAAAGCTTCCCTGTCCTCCTAACCAGCAGGAACAATCAGGCAGTCATCTCTCTCTCTCCTTTTCATCATCTTTAGTCATGTAGGTCAGCCAGTGTTGATGTATAAAGATTCAGAGGCCAACTGCCTCACATACCAAGAACAGTGAAGACTCCAAAAGAGTCAGTTCAGCTGGCTCCAGATGAACACCCTGTCAGACTCTTTTAATCGATCAATCAGCACAAATATGCACTTCAGAGGTTCAGTCTAACTCTGTCCTTTCTTCAGCTGTGAGATCTTCCCCTCAATCCCACAACCACCCTAAGCAAACAAATCCTTGATGCTGCTGAAGAATTAAAAACCCGCTTTCCTTCTCACCTTGACTTCAAGCTTAAGATCTTAGAGTCTTTTGAACTCCTTTTGTCCGGATCCGTCAGCGTAGAAGGAGAGGACGCTAGCAGTCCTACTGAAAAGTTTGCTCCAGGAATCAAACTCCCCCCTGATGTAACCACGCCCCCTCCCCCCCACACCGACCAATGGGGAGAGTCGCCTGTCCCGTTGGGAGACGTTCCAGACCCAGTCGGTTTGTCCATACAAGGCAAAGGAATGCGACGTCGCAGCCTGGCTGCTGTTTGAGATGTTTGGAGAGGGAAGGCAGAAATTAAATGACAGGAACTGCGACCTTATTTAGAGAAAGGAGTCCAAATGTTTAGAGGCTGGAGACGGTAGAAAATACTGAGGGAGAGACAAGAGAGCTGGGAGGAAACACAGACTGTTGTTGGAACAAGGCTTTCCTTAAAAAGGCAGCCAGGCTGAGAGGATGCTTAGAAGGAAAATGGACCTGTTTCCGTCTCCTCTAATCTGGTGTTATCTGTTCTAATCAGGCATCACTCTGATGCCCTTTCTTTTCAGTACTTTGTAAAACATAGGATGTTTCCCTTGATGGACAGAGTACAGTTTAAGGTTTTAAGGCTTTGTCTCACAGGTCATCTAAGACTGAAACTACTACACCGTGTATCTTATAATGCAGCCTGTAATCGATGTAACCTGCCATTCTTAGAAATCTGGTTTTATTTCAATATTTGCTAAATGATCACCACGCAATTCCATCTAAATGACATTTTAAAGTCTTAAACAGTATTATCAGAAGGAATTACGATCAATAAGAGGGATCGGTTATAGTTCTTCACACATGTCTGTTCAAGGCATGCAAATTATGTCATCCTGCGGTGCAATAGCTCCATCTAATGGGGTAAATTAGACACTTCATCCACATCATATAAACCTTTCGTGTGTGCACACTGAACCACACCTTTCCAAATTGACATAAATGTGGTTTTTTTATTACTTTTTTTTTTTTTTTTTAAAGGATAATCAAGGTCCACAAATATAAGCAGCCAGTGTTATAATATTAAGGGGCATGTGTGTGTTCTTTTATAGAACACAACGACTTAATTTATTAAGGTAGCAGGAAATTTTTTATGGAAATATAATATTTGATTTTCTCAGATGTAACTATTTAAAAAGGGGACTATGTAAATTAATAAACATAAGTTGGTCCTGTAAGAATAATAGATTTGGTCCATAGTGCGATTTAAATTTCCTACCATGGCAATGATATTACACTGAAAGATCTACAGTGCTGTTAAAAAACTTTTTTATTTATTTATTTTTTTTTAAACTTATAACTGATCGTAACCATAGTACTGTAACATAAAAATGACAAAAAATGACAAAGATCTTTGCTTATAAACCTTGAATACAAACCCTTGGTCTATGTTTTAAAAGTAATTGTTCCTAATGCCTCACAACAGGTCGACAAGGGAAAAAATCTATAATTAAAATAAAAAAGATATAGGAAATTAAAATAACAAAGGTAATTATTTAAGTACCATGAGTTAGAGAAGCTTTGACGTGTGTTACGACTTGTTACACAGAACTTATTGTTTACCATTTACACCTAAAGGCGGGACTGCTTTAAACATTCCGGTTTCTGATTGGCTGTCTGACTCGAGAACGCGCATGTGCAGTAAGGCTGGAAGATGGACGGTTTGTTACTACGTGGAAAAGCCTGAGAGGTGAGTCGTTGACTTTTCTCTAAAAAGACAAATAAAGGGTTATATGAAAAACATGGCAGGAGGAAAAAAGACGAGGAGTGTTACAGACGAGTCTGCTGTGGTGGTTTCTCTTAAATTTTACAACTTTTTCTTCGTTAATCTTACCGAAAGCGCTGTGTAATGTGTTTGTTTTTTTTACAAAAGTTACATCATCTCCGTTTTTAGTTGGAGCACCTAGTTGGAGATCACGCTTTGTTTTTCTTTTGGTCCTGTAGGGTTTTTTAAGGAGGAGCTAAGACAGCAGAAGCAGAGTTAGACACGTAGCGTTGGAGCGGAAGTACGTCAGTGTTGTAGGGTTCTTGTTACCCTGGATACATCATTTAAAGACAGGAAAGTCCAGATCTGGCCTATGAGATTTTTAAATTCATTTTTGTTTTTGCCGGCACAGTGTAAACAGATCATTCCTTCCCATAAACTTGTTTACTGTTGGGCTCTGACAAAAACAATTGTAAGTTTGGATCTTATTTGCATGCAACTAAAAAAAAAATCACTAGACAAATATTTAGGCCTCTTTGACCAGCCTACTGGCATTTGGCCCAAGAAGCAGTTGGCCTGCGGAAATGTCTCGTTTTACCATATCTAGGTACTTCCATGATTTCTCCAGAAACCCAGAAGTACCCTTAATACGTGCTCCTTATAAATTTTTTCATATATCAAATGCAGATAAATAAAGTTTTTACTAATGGTGGTTAACATGTCTCAGAGAACAGAAGTTTACATATTACATTGGTTTTTCAAACATGTAACTGGGGGAACTAGAATGGTTAGGTTAGATTAAGAGTATTTCCTGGTACGCGCTCGTGATCTTGGAGGTAAATGTTTACAAAAGAAGTTTGTGTTTACTAGCGGAGGTTGATGTGCTCGAAGAACTCCACGTTTTAGCTGTTTATCATAAGAAATTCATCATTGGTAACCCAATAGGCAGCCCAAGTAGCGATCCGTATTGCTTTCAGCACATTTTTGAGAGAATCTCAGGTCTGATGAATTTATTGATTTATATATATTTGGTGGCACAAAAATGTTAAAAAGTAAGTAAAGGGTAAAAAAATAATCAAGTTTGAGCATAATACAAACGTTTGCAAGAGTTGTACAGTTTAATTTCCTTAGAGTAGTGAAAAAAACCCTCAATCAAACGATTCTTACAGAAAATTCCCGTCATAATTGTATGAAAGCAGCACTGTGACAGTTTCCCCTCCTGTGCGCACTGTAGGAGCTTTCACAACAGACCACACCTGACCTGCTTATTACAATCAACTATCGCTTTAAATTATTAGTGAAAAGTAAGTGGACAGAGGAGTTAAGCTTAACACATTCATCCATGTCTTTCGGACAGTCGCATGATTGGCCAGAGTTGGCTGCTCAGCAAATCTCCTCATCTGATGTTTGTCTTCCTAAGAGGCCTACCTTACTGGGATGTTTTTCGGCTTTGGCAAAGCTTTCCATCCCAATGTGAGACTCTCTCTGTCAGACTTCCTCCTTAGTCAGCTGGGTTTAAAAACAATTCTTTTTAAAATGGTTTTGCAAGACCTGAGCGAGCATGGTCTGTCAGAGACTCCCGTAGTCTCCGGCACCAGAGAGCTGTGGTCACAACCAGAAGCTGTGTTGTCCACATGTGAGTGTGTTTGAAAGGCCTGTCAGAGGTTTTCAGAAACTGCTAGTCTGGCTGTCATGTGCACGGAAAGAAGGGAAGCGTTTATTCAGTGAGGCGATGGTGTGAGTTTGTGAGATACAGGAAGCACTCTCACATAGATTGCTGTATTTCTACCACAGAACAGAGACGAGCAGAAACGGCGTCACAACTTATGATCCTGTTTAGCTCAGCTCTGTTGACTTTCAGAAGTATCTGTAAGGTTTCCAACCTATTAAACACGACACATGCTGAGGGTCATCAGCTTTTGAGGGCAGTAGAGCAGTATGAGAAAGTTATGAGGATTCTCAGGTGAACATGGTTCCTGAGACAGTTTGCGAGGTCATACAGAGGGAAACGCCTGATGGGGGGGGGGAGGCCAAGGCGGCTAGGCTCGATTAGACCGGAACATCTGCATCCTTCTCTCTGGGTAAGACTTGGACTCTCTAGCATATCAGGAAGATTACTTAGAATTATTTTAAGATCAAAGTATTGCCATAAGCTTCCCACTAGGGGATCAAATTTTTGATTTCTTGCTTTGGAAACCATCTACCATTACTTAAATAGCAGTCTTCGTATTTAGATTATTATTCCAGGTCTTGCTTTCGCTGTTATGTTTAATTTTCTATTCAAATTCGTACGTCTTGGCTGTTTAAAAAGAACGCTGATGCTGAAAGTGGCTAACTTTGACTCTTCTTCCCTCTATAACCTTCCTTATAGTCAATAATGTTTGTGTAACCTTATAATGCTGAAATCAATCAAGCTGATAATTGGAGAATTATCCAAAAATTTATTTTTTCAGGTTAGAGTAAGTGAGGGTAAGTCCAGTTTATCTTTCGAATTCTTCTTAAATTGAATTATAATTTATTTGTCTGGATTATTTCACAAGAAGAGACTAATGATAATTATATTGACTTTAAACCGAAGTGTTGCTTTCCCATCATTAAGGTTGACCAAAGTCTCTGTTTGTTTTGTGTTTGTTTAAGCTGAAACCCTGCCTAGCAAACCGTTTAACATAAACACTTTGACTGATCAAGAGAATTACGTCAGCGGTTTCTGTTGTCTTGCAGAGGCAATCGCGTCTTTTGCCTAATCCCCATGACCATTTCACTATTAGTCATGGCCAAAGTGAGACCTAATACAAAGGTTGGTGTGGTTTATATAAAACAATAGAAACTCCAGCTTGTTGGACATTCTTCTGTTTGGACTGAACTTAAGTCTAGAGGTGGGAAAATGTCTCTTTGAATGATTAAGCAAAGAAGAACCAATGAACAGGGTACAGACTGTGGTATTTATTAAATGACAGTTGTCATTTCTTTTTCCTAGTCTCAGACGATGAACATTGTGGGGCAGTTAGCAGAGACCGTTTTTGTGACGGTGAAGGAGCTCTACCGGGGCCTGAACCCTGCCACCCTCACCGGAGGCATCGACGTTATCGTGGTGCGGCAGCCTGATGGTACCTTTCAATGCTCCCCCTTTCACGTCCGATTCGGAAAGCTCGGCGTTCTCCGCTCCAAAGAAAAAGTTGTGGGTAGACTCGGCTTTCATTTCATCCTCTGGCTGAATGTTACGTCACCTGTTTTTTAAATCATACGTTGTGGTTTTAGGTCGACATCGAGATAAACGGAGAGTCGGTCAACCTGCACATGAAGCTTGGAGATAATGGCGAGGCTTTCTTCGTGGAGGAAAATGAACACATGCAGGTAATTTAAACGACATCACTAAGACTCCATCAGCGAAATCATTCCTTCATGTTAAATACACTTTTTTTTTTTTTTTTATTGGCTTCCTGTAAGGTTCCAGCCTATCTGTGCACCTCCCCAATTCCTCAGGAGCTCCCCGAGGAGACGGACACGTCCGCAGAGGGGCCCCGAGATCGCAGGAAGAAACGACGGCGGAAACGGGTGCGTTGTGAAAATCACCCGAGAGAAGAAGTCAGCTCCTCGTCGGAAGAACGAGACAAAGATAAGGACAGTGAGAGAGAAGGCGATGCTGCTCAGTGGGACAGTCCAGCGTCTGAGCAGTTGTCCACACCACTGCAGGGCAGGTCAGACATGAAAACGCACAGATTAAGCTGGATTTTTGTTCCTTTTACATTATTGCGTTCTCAAAAATAAGCCGCCGTTGGACGACCCTGCTCAAAGTCATCATTGTTTTAAAAAATTTTCTTATGTGTGTTAGTAAATCAGTTTACTACTCGCTATCCGAGGAGCCAAATGAGGAACCGGGAGCCACACAGAGCAAAGCTACTCATCCACATTCAGACGGCGAGCAGACGCCCTCAGAAAAGTGAGAAAAGCTTTTTATCTCTCCTGGAAGACATGCACGTGTTAATTCTTCTCCCCTGAGAGTTTTTCTTCGTGTTTTGTAGTGTTTTCTTCAGTCGGCCGGATTCTCCTAAAAGCGACTCGGAGCTTCTGTCTAAAGCCCAGGATTTGTATGAGCCTCAGATGCAGTGGAACTGGGGAGGATTTCCTACGGTAATGCGCACACACATACACACTCAGAGCTCTGTGTTTACGGCATATCTGTGCTGTAGTATAAGCTTGCCCCTGCTAACATGTGCTAACAACATTCCTGTTCTCTACAGCCATGTCACCCAGAGAAGACACCAGCAGAGCTCCAGGCCATGGCTCCTTCGAGCGCATCTCACTTTCGCACCATTGAGAGACAGGACTCGTTTGACATGGGCTACGAGGCTGTGGTCAGCTGCAGAAGAGCGGGCGGCGTAACAGTTGTGAAGCCACAGCCAAGGACACGCTCATTTGATTTAGATAGCTGCTCCACGCAAACCAGTCCCTTATCTCAGGGGAAGAGCTCTTATGACTCGCTTTCCCCCCACAGTGACATCTTCGTGTCTTGCGTTTTGGGGGATTTAGATTCCACGCGGTCACCTGAATGCACCCTGGAAGAGGACGAGGAAAGAGACGCGTCTTGTATGCCGGTTGGCGCTGAAAAGGGTACTTCTGTAGGCGAAATGGGTTGTGAGACTGGAATTTTGTGCGAAACAAACGAGCTCATCAAACAAATCGATAAATGCACAGTTCAAGAAACATCCCAGAGCAGTCAGGAGCCAACAGATCTGCAGCACCAGGGTGTCTTGTCTGAGCAGAGTGAACCAGGTTCTACCCATTCTACCCCTGATGGTGGAAAAGTGTCCAGGGCTGATGGAGAAGATGAGGATTACACACTCAGAGCAACTGCTCAGGCAAATACTGCATCTCCGGCTGATGGAGCAAACACTGGGAATAACTTGGGCAATCCCTCTGAGACATCCTCCAAACTGGAACAACAGGACAAGAGAAAAAGTAAAGCATTTAAGCAACTAAGTTAAGGAACAGACCTTTTATTTTCTCTAGAGGTGTACTTTTCACTGTGTGTTCTGTTTCTGTTGCAGGTAAACGAAATCATCATCTCGGGCCTTCAGATATTTACCTGGATGACCTGACAACTCTAGACCCAGAGGTGGCGGCACTTTATTTTCCCAAAACGTAAGATTCTTTTTATATGCAAGGAGCTTAGAGACATTTTTATTTTTTTTTTAAATCAAATGTTGGAATTTTCTGTAAATTAAACCCAGGCTACTCCTGTAGCTAGATGTGTTACCCTTTAAGATTAAAAACCATGTGTGGCACCCTGGACATGAATCATCATTCATTAATATTATTCATGATATTATTACTTATGTTTCTAAATATTTTACCTTTAGAGATAAAGCAATGGCATAATTTCGAAATGGAACACATACGTATGTGTGTAAAGACATTTCAGGCTGTCAATAGAAGGTAAACAACACTTCTAAAGCAGCCTTGAGTTTATTGTAGGTGTGTGAATGATCAACAAGCAACAATGACCGAATTAGAGGGCCCCAAAATCAAATTCTGCTTAGGGCCCCATGAAGGCTTGGGCCGGCCCTGATTCCAATTAAACCTGCTGAGCCCTGGCATCTCCAGGCAGGTAAGTACAACATGGGAGTGTGGCCATGGATTTGGCCATCACACCCGTGAAAAACAACAACCACAGCAGAAAAACTTGTTGAGATGTTTAAAGCCGATTTAGGTTTTAAAACAATTTCCTAATCTTTGAACATCTTAAAGGGCGCTGTTTTATTCATCATCTAAAAAACAAAGTACTAACAAATAATTGTCTGAAAGGATTTACCAAGATGAGCATGTATCAGTCACAAAGCTAAGGTAACTCTAAATTGAAGTGGAAAAATCTGTCTTAATCTGACCTTTATAGAAAAGATGTGACATTAAAGTTATGAGAAGATCCTTTTCTGATATACTGTACAAATAGATTTAGATGAATACCCTGGAAATAACTAATTTTAGCAAATGAAAACATAAATTACTCTATGTCTTCTCACAGTGAGGTGGAGGGAGTGTTGACTCAGTATGCAGAACAGGGTTCTTGCTCAGGGAGCCATTCGCCCCATTCAGTAGGCAGCGGAGCGCTGGACAGCGGCACCGAGTATCTGTCTGATTCGGCATCATACAGCATGGACGTCAGCATGTCCCTATGTGGAAAAGAAGGAGACACGCGGCAGATTACCAAAGGTAGGAGTTATTGATCTGGTGTCAGGTTGTGAGCTCAGCTTATGCGGTAAGGATTGAGTCTGATTGATTAGTTTGTTTGTTTTTTTGATTTTGCTCCAGAGAAGTTCTTAAAGCACCTTGTGACGTATCAGGATTTTGTCAACAATCCAGGAATCATCGAAGACCCAAGTCTAGTCATCTGCATAAATGCAAAGTAATTAAAAAATATATATAAATCACTTTCCAGTCATAAATTTGTATTATTGTTGTTAATAGCTTTTTTTAAAAATCATTTTCACAGCTATTACAACTGGGCAGTAGCTGGTCCAATGATCCTGTCCATGACTACTTTCCAAAAAAACCTACCAAAGGTAAAATGCATTTTTTTTTTTTACTTTTTAAACCATTCCACAAATATCCTAACAAAAAAATGGTTAAATGACCCACAATAAAAATAAATACACTTTTTGTTGAGCTTTTTATTTTATTTTAAAGAAGTTCTAAAGGGTATATTAAGATTTTAAAGGACCCTAAATACAAAAGAATCACGTCTCATACATAGAGTACAGTGGAGCAGCTGGTGAAGGACAAAATGCCCAAAAAGTCTGGTCGCTGGTGGTTCTCGTGGAGACGAAGAGACATGGCCAACAAGCAGGTACTGTACAGTAGCTACTCAGATCCTTGTGTTAATGGTGTGTAAAGGGAAGAAATGCAACATGTTTTATCCTGCACCAATTCTACACTGTTAATCATGAAAGGGTGTGTCCTTTCTTGTTTGAGTAGAGTTTATCTTTTTTTTTGATCTAAGACATAAACTCTTTGTGTTGGCCATGAAAACGTGACTCTTTGTTTTGTGTTTCCAGCAAAAACAATCAAAGGAGGAGCCCCAGGCAAGTGTGTCATCCACCGTTCAGTAAGTTACCGAATCAACAAATTAAATAACTCTTCCCCTAATGAAAATTTGTTTCCTGGTTATGTCAGTATTTTAGTAGATACTGTAGATGTTCTTACCCACAAATCTTCCATTTTCTGGACATCATTGTTTCTTTTTCAAATTACTACTACAGTGGGTTTGATTAAGGTTTAATCAAGAATCAGTTTATTTATATAGCGCCAATGTACAACAGATGTTGTCTCAAGGCACTTTGCAAGAAAATCTATTAAAATCATAGATAAATCATTACAATCAGTTTGAAAAAGTTTCCAATATAAGGAACCCCCGAAGATTCACGGAGTCACTGACTTGCAGCATTCACTCCTCTGGAATCAGCAGACCCAACAATGGTCTTGTGTTATTGTTGACTTTACAGCAATCCCTCATACTGAGCATGCATGTAGCGACAGTGGAGAGCAAAAACTCCCTTTTAACAGGAAGAAACCTCCAACAGAAGCTCGTTCAGTACAAGCAGCTTTCTACCATGACTGACTGGGGGTTTCAAGAGACAGAAAAACTAAAATAGATGCACAGTATACTGAAAAAAAGACAGTTTATAGTAGCAGTTGTAGAGCGTCGCTGGCAGCATCTCAGCCCATGTTCTCCTCCAAGAAGCAGTCTCTGCTAACAGAACGCCAGACCAGTTGTAGTTACTATGGAGAGAAGAACAATAAGAGAAAAGAAAAGGTTAACAAGGTTTAAATAACAGCAATTAAAGAAGATTGGACAAAGGAAGAAAGTAGCACAGTGAGAAGTGGTCAGATTTTCCTCCAGCAGTCTAAGCCTATAGCAGCATAACTATAGAAATAACTTAAATAACCTCATAGAGTGAGACATGAAGAAGGTAGAGCAAAGGAGAACCGTCTGTCAAGACTGAGTTCCTCCCCAACCGGATTAGGCTGTCTTCTCTACCTCTTCCTAACTATAAGCTTTAAGAAGGTTTTGAGCCTAGATTTGAAACTAGACAGGGAGTCTGCCTCACGGACTAAAGCTGGAAGCTGGTTCCACAGGAGAGGAGCCCGATAACTAAAAGATCTGCCTTTATCTATATTGATTTGTAAAACATGTAAAAATATGGCATATATTTGGGGGCAACATGTTAATTCCATTGAAAATAGGTTTTGAAAGCACCATGGAGTTGCAAATGTTCACAACTAGTTAGCTATTGCCCTGATGATGGTTTACTTTTAAAGACTAACACAACCTGCTTTCATCCTTGTTTTTTTTTTCCACAGAGCAACGCTGGATGACGTCGAGAACGATGAAGCCGCAGGGCTTGGACGAAAAGCTGTCCTTCCTTCCAATCTTTCTACAGAAACGATGAATGTGGCTCAGTCCATCAGCCAGATCTACCGCAAATCCCTACGTCTCACTTCCAAGCAGATAGTAGGAGAACCCCGAATCTTTGTCTGAGAATATCAAACACATGCAAGGAAAGTCTTTTGTGATGTATTGTGTTCAACTCTTCTCCTCCCTCGCCAGGAGGATCTAAATCTGCATGAGGGAGCCAATAAAGTTGTGTTCAGTGTTACCACACAATACCAGGGCACCTGTCGCTGTGAGGCTGCTATCTATCTGTGGAACTGGGACGATCGTGTGATCATATCAGACATCGATGGAACAATCACCAAGTAAGCCGAGTAAAACGTGAATTGTTGCTAATACCCGCATCGCATGACTGTGTTTGCCTTGCGCTTCTGTTCTGGGGTAAGATAGGCTGCCTCTGATTTGATCTGACAAGCCAAGGTGCCAGAGATTCGTTTGGACACGTTGAAAAGTTTTGACGCACCAAAGTAAATTCTTTACTAGCCCCGATTTGACACCAGTGCTACTCAAATGTCAAAACAATACTGCGCAAAGCAAAC
>JAVLVB010000979.1:1914388-1944514 GCA_032876305.1 Orestias chungarensis
ATATATATATATATATTTGTGTATATATGTGAATATAAATAGTTACATACTCAACATGCATTTCTAGATCCACAGACATAGATGGAATCATAGGTAGATTTTAATGCAAATCATTGGTTAGTTTTTCTCTCGTGTAAGCTCTACTCTTTCTTCTGCAGGTCCGACGCTCTTGGTCATATCCTACCTCAGTTTGGAAAAGACTGGACACACAAAGGAATTGCCAAACTTTATCACAAAATACACCAGTATGTGAAATCCTGATTTTTTTTTTCAGCAGTTGAAAACGAATTTCATGTATTTAAGAAGTAGTTTTAAAACATCAAACAGTTCATTTTGTAATATCTGTTTTTTGTTTCTTTGCAGAAATGGATACAAGTTCCTGTATTGTTCCGCAAGGGCTATCGGCATGGCAGCCATCACTAAAGACTACTTACAGTGGGTCAATGACCAAGGAATTGTACTTCCTAAAGGCCCTGTGTTATTGGCTCCCAGCAGCCTGTTTTCAGCACTACACAGGTAACGTAATATGAAATATTCACAGGACGGTCAATTCGAGAGACAAAATCTATAACAGTATACAAAGTAGTGCCAACCTTTGTTCAAAAATATCCTTACCTCCCCATTTTAGTTTTCTTCTGTTTAAGTGACTGTTATATGGAAACAAACTTTAAACTTTCCAATAAATATTTATTTTTATTAAAATAAAAATTTGTCATCAATATAGCCCCCCTTCTTTTCAATAACATTGATAAGCCTTCCATTAATAGTCTTTTTGTACAGCCACAGCCTCTCAGACTCTGTTCAGAGAGATGGACTGTTTACAATAGGCTCAGATCAGGTGAAGAAGGAGGCCATATGATCAGTTCCTCCATCTTTAATGTCTTGACTGACTAGTCAAGGAGAGAACACCTGTAAAAAAAGGATGCTTACTTACTCATTACACATATGTACTTCACCTGTCATGCTTAAACTGTTAAGCATTCAAGTTTATCCAGATTAGAGGCAGAAAATATGCCTAAAACTGATTTTGGTTTTTGGTAAACATATGCATTTCGTTAGTAATTGTGCACAGTCTGAAACACAAATTTGCAAAAACTATTCTATGAATAAAACGTACCCGTTAAGGTCAAGGCTCATTTATCGTCATTCGCATCAATTGAGCAGACAAATATCATAGTACATACATGGGGAGACAGGTGACTGAGGCCATGCACTGTCCGAAGACGCTGCCTCATCTTGAGGCGCATCCATCGTAAGCGCTGCCTTTACGTTATGAGCAAAGTGCCACATTAGGGAGGCTTCTTCAGCACAGCAATACGAGATTAAGTACTGCTTTTGAATAACTAGACACTACAGTACACTACGACTTATTCAATTCTAAAGTTAAATGTGTTTATACATTTTCTTTGCTTTTTGGTTAAAAATGATCAATCTCAGTTCTTATCATAATAATTAGTTTTTCCTGGCCTTGATGAACAGTATGATAATTTAAGATGATTTTGTTAAGCATTCAGAGATGAATCATGTATGTGGGTAATATTTTCAAGGCCTGAACATTTTTCTGGGCTCTTGACCATAAAACAGTTTGGTGGAACAATTGTATCCCAAGTGTGTTTGCAAATGGACAAACATTGGTCTAAAGTGGGCATTATACCTCAGACATATAGAGAACAGTTATCTTAAATCTTTTCATATCTGGCCATATGAAAATTAGCTACTTGTGGCATTAAATTACTCAAAAAACAAAAAAGCAATGAAACTTTCTTAACTTTTGCAGGGAAGTGATTGAAAAGAAGCCAGAAGTTTTTAAGATTGCCTGTCTTAGTGACATCAGGGACTTGTTCGGGCCAAACAAACAACCTTTCTACGCAGCCTTTGGCAACAGGACTAATGTAAGTAATATTGCATTTTTTCATTGGTGAATGATGCGTCTTGTACGTCCCATTTTACTTCCTAAACAACAATCTGTGCATGCCTGAATTCAAACAAGAGCACGCATTGTACGGGTCGGGTGGGTGGGGACATTGGTGATGTACAACATCGCGTAAATTTTATTTCCGCATTGACAGCCAGTTATTTTTCACCACCGGTCGTTTCTGATCGGCTTTCATTTTCGATGGGATTTTCCACTGAAATTTTTCTATTGAAAAGATCCTCTCCTATACCTCAAATGGTACATGAAGTAGTATTAAAGTTACGTAAACCTTTGCACTAAAGCTCTTCTGTGATGCTTCTGCAGGATGCATATGCCTATAAACAGGTTGGAGTGTCTGAAGCTAGAATTTTTACAGTCAACCCAAAAGGAGAGCTTATCCAAGAGATGACCAAAGGAAACAAGTCCTCGTAAGTATCACACAAACTTAATTTCACTTCTAAATTACTTCTAGTCCTCTGTTCATGGGAATTATTCTGATTTATGCAGTTATAACCACCTGAGTGGGCTGGTTGAGCATTTCTTCCCCATGCTCTCTGCGGAGGCCGGGAACTCCTTGGTTCTTGACTGTCCCGACTACAGCAGCTTCTCCTACTGGAAGGAGGTTCTGCCAAAACTGGACATTGATGCGCTGCTGTAGACCAACGTCTAAACCACATATGGACACAAAACGCATAAACATAGTTAGACAGGTTTCTGTTTATTTTTATATCTTGTGCATTGTTAGATTTTTTTTTTTTTTTTGCTGTCATTTCCATTTTAAATTATTTATATATCTTTTAAAGATCTTATTAAAAATATAGTAGGGTAAACAAAGAAAAACAAAAAAAAAACAAAGAACATTGATGCCTAAATCTTACACTGGCCTGAATGTTCAGTGCTATACTTGATGCTGGTGGAGATGTAATTACGTAGAACCTGATCTGTGTATCCATGAGATAGAGAGGAACTCTCCATTGTATAGTTGTTTTACACGCAGATGCGTTTCAAAAGAATCTTTACTATAAGATTTGTTTCATCTTATTGGGTTTATGAATCAGTTTGTGATTATTATTATTTTTTAAAGGCTCTGATTTTGCACTTTACTGAGGGGAATAAAAATCATTCGGAGTTAGACTGAAAAGCTGGATTTGACTAAATCTCAAGACTAAGGTTTATGTAGTAGTATAATTTTATGTAATGTGGGGGGACCGTTTAATCTGATCACTGTGAAGCTAGACCAATCGTTTAATGCCAAGTTTATATTATAGCACAAAATGTACACTACACACACGAGCATCAGATTTAAGACTTGCAGGAAATTTGTTTGCAGATATGAATATGGACTTTGATTGTGGGTGTGTAACAGGAATGCTTTTATATATCTATTATTTTGCATGTTTTATTTCCCAATTAATAATAATTGAGCAGTGTTTCTGTAGACCAAATGCACAGAAAAAGAAAATAATTTTAAGCATTGTCTAATACTCACATTGTAGTTGTGAAGTGATTTTTTTGGGATATGTTATGTACATTTTATTTGCAATAAAGCTGCTTAAAAAAATGTGTTTATCGCCTGCCGAAGATTTAAGAAAAGAAAAGGCTTCTATCATGATATTACACTCAAGTAGACAAAGCCTTCTTGCTGTACTTGATGGCCTTATTATTAAAAAATGCCCTCTTGTTTATTTTTACATATTAATTGCAAATAATAATAATAATAGATGAACAGAAATATTATTTTACAGATTTAACGTTACATCTTTTTAATGAGATGTTTCTATATGATCTAAGGGTACAGTTGGAACAAGTTTAATACATTTTGATGACTTTAATTGAAAAAAATTCCTTTACACACCTGGTGGTAACACAGTCCCTTATTCCCAACCCTCTTTAAAAAGAACAAAGGACTTGCTGGACTTTCCCGAAGCTTGACTCAGTCAAATTCCAGATGAGTTAATTTGTTGACTGCAAGACCTTCTTATTAACAGCGATTTCAATTAAAGTAATTTATACAGAACCAAATCACTGCACATTTAAACAAGGCACTTTTAGTTTATTCCAACATTTCTAACTCATTAAAAATCATTCCTAGTTAAGAAAGGATACAGACAAGTTGAGTCAATTTTTTTAACAGGTTATTTATTTTTTCCATCTATGGAAACCTAACAGATTGAATCGTCTCGCTGACTAAAAGACAAAAGACTGATTTCATTATTTTCGATTAGAAACAAAGATCCAACGCAAAACTCCACCATGATAATTTGTAGTTTGTAAAAACAAACAAAACAACCAAAAAACAAAAAGTAGATTTTGGCAATCCATTTAGTTTTGTTTTTTTAATATTTATAAATAACAAACTATAAAAAGAGACCATTATTTAACCCAAATTGTGAAAGATAATGTGAGGTATTATTCGTGTCATATCTACATCTACATGAGTTTTCAAATGTTCATATATTTCCTTATCAGATGTAAACAGTACTTTGGTGCAAACGTATGCTGCCCTATGTGGAAGCAGTAAAGATAAAGAAAAGTTTAGGATGCTGTTTGCTGCTGTAGGTCTACGGGATTTGCATTTATTGCATTCAGAAATAAATACATGGGGAAAAAAATAAACAAATGTGCATTAGAAGTAGTTCAAACTGAGCTCAAACAGAATGCTCACGCACACACACACACACACACAAACAAGAAACAAATAAATACTTCGACTACGTGAATTAGATTGCACATCAGGGTTTTAGAAGCCAGACATGTCAGGCTTGGGTTGTGTTGCAACCAGTTGCAGGGATGCAGGTGTTTATGACTGGCGCACTTCAGCGCGTCAGCGCCTCTTGTTTGCTCCTCAATCAGGAAGTAGCCACGTTCAAGAGGAGATCTCGCCCAGGTACGGTTTTTCATATTTTTTACCGTTTATATCACTTTTTCCTGTCAAAAATACAAACTTCCACTTATTAACCAGGCGCCTGTTAACACAGCTGTGATCAGCAGCGGTCCACAGATGCACTTCTGTCTTCAACACGCAGATCGAAACCTAAACGCAACCCGGCCTGTTTCAAATAATAGACTAGCAAGCAACGTTTTGTTTTTGTTTTTTCCCTTTTTCTGTTTAGTATCTCTTTGAAAGTCCTGAAGAAATATTCAGTTACTGCTTTGGTTTCGCTTTACAGCAGCAGCAGGTTGCTTTTAATGCAACCTAAATTAGAACTGTGCTTTTAAAGCTAGGACCGTACAATTCAATCAATCAGTCAACAACCATACTAGGTTTACATCCCATTACATCTGGGACCAGTCGGGTGCACTCATCCTGGTGCTACAAGAGAAATGATATTGAAGTATGGTGATCCTTAAAGATTAAGCGAGTAAATATAAGGCTGCCAGGAGGAGCTGACACATCTAGAATGGAGAGCAGAAGCAACATGGAGTCAGAGCTAATGGAGTTAAAGGGAGTAAAGGTGACCAGACACGCACTTAGTCAATTGTATTTGGGGAGTGCCTTTCCAAATAAAAACGGCATTGTGTATATTATTATTATTATTATTATTATTAAAGTAAAAGTGGTAACATTTAAACTACCTCTGATATGTCAGTCACAGTCAAGAAAGGTCTACAGGGCGTAATTAAAACGCCAAACTGATGGGACAACAGCTGCGAAGGCAGGACAGAAATGCTTGGCGATATTTATCCTTTTAGAGCCATCGAACTGCGAAGAAGAACCTTGAGTGCCAGAGGGATGTGCCAAGGTGTGACCATGAAAATGTAGCATTTTTAAATTGAGGTTCATACAAGGACATGTTTTGATTTAAAACTTCGTATGTCTCTACAGGTTTCGAGTACATATCGTCATGTCTGTGTCTGGGGATGAAGCAAACATTTCTGCACAAAAGCGCACATGTCCCATATGCCTGCAGCTGTTCTGTGAGCCAGTCTCTCTCCACTGTGGCCACACCTATTGTTTTTCCTGCCTTAAAACCATGGAAGAAGGCCTTGATCAACACAGCTGTCCAGAATGTCAAGTTGAGTACCAAGGATCTGCTTCTCTTGTGAAAAACACCAAGATGCAAATATTTACAGAGACCAGCAAAACCACTGCTGGGAGAAGTTTCTCCCCTGCAGACGCCCCCAATATCCCTCAAGTAACACCCAAGAGTATGCATAATTCTGCTACGCCTCAGCCGGCTACAGAAAGTCAATGCCATACAAATGAATACAACAAAAATGAAGGCTGTGGGATTAGGTCTGCATCCAAAGGCATTCCATGTGATCCAGTGTCAGCAGTAATCAGCAGCAAAAGCAAAATGGAAATGAATGAACCCAAGTTTAAACTGGCGTGTCAAGTCACAGAGTTACACTTGAAATTAGAGATCGCAGAAGGTGTTCTGAAGAAAGAAAGAGCATGGGAGCTCCAGGTTACCACTTGTAATTCTCAGCTGAGAAAGAAAATATCCAAGCAGCTGGGGCAGATGAAGGACTTGCTGCAGAACTTCACTGACCAGGTGGTACAAATGGTGGAGCAGGAGCTGGGGCCAGGTGAAGCCAGTATTAGCAGTCGAGTCGGTCAAACCTCTGAGCTGGTGAAACAGCTAAGGCACGCTGTGCTTACAGCTGAACCCCTACTGACTGAAGAGGATGAGAAGGCGTTCAGCGATGAGCTTCAAAGTCTTAAGCCCAACATTTCAGAGTTACTAGAAAAACCGCTGGGAGAAGATGAAGACTTTGTTGAAACAAAGGTCAATGCTACAAAAACCTGTTCCAAGCTGGAGACCATGAACGCCGAGCTGAGGGAACAACTTGGAGAGATTCAGCGGTCCCTTCGGAATACCGTTAACCCCTCCGAGCTGACATTTGATCCAGATACGGCTCATCCCAATCTCGTTCTGTCAGAAGACCTGAAGACGGTCACTTTCAGCACCGTGAAGCAGTCCTGCACGCTCTCCCCGCAGAGGTTCACCAACTTTTACCAAGTACTTAGCTTGCAAAGCTTCTCAGAAGGTGAACATTGCTGGGAGGTGGAGCTCGAAGGTACCCCATGGATCATCGGCATGTGCTACAGCGGAAAGCTGGCACGCAGCGGAGTGCCATCCGCCCTGGAAAGCAACCAGAGCTCCTGGTGTCTGATGTGGTTTGATAACCTGCTAACCGCTTTTGAGCAAGGTCACAGTGTGCCGCTAAAGAAGACCACAGTATTGCGTAGGCTCGAGGTCAAGCTCAGCTTCAAGACACACCGGCTCAGCTTCTACAACATCAGCCCCACCAGCGGGAAGACACACATCTACACCTTTAAGGCCAATCTGAGTGAAGCAGTGCACATTGCCTACAGAATGATGTCAGGGCACCCTAAAGGCAGAGTCACCATTTGCTCATGAATACAGCTTTTTACAATGAGCACACAGGAGGGATAGAATTACCAAATTTAGGAAATGTTTTCTAAAATAATTAGTAGTTGTTTTTTTTTTAAGTAGTAGGCAATATCATTGGACTGCTTTAATATTTACAACCTACTTACATACAAAATTTGGAGTTGTTTCCTCAACATTCTTGTTGAAATTTAGTACTTAGCTAATTTGTGTTATATTTGTTGCCGGACTGTGAAAGTGCAGGATGTCACGAACCGAGAGGCAATGGTGCCAACACATTTCCTGTAAATTACATGGAGCTATGGCAGCTAGATGTCGGCCACCCGGTTCCTTTGTGCCACACTCAGAACAAAGATACAATGTGACTGCAGTAATGAAGACTCTTATTCGCATTGTTAAAAAGAATTGGGGAAAAAAGAAAAAACAAACAAACATAAAAATACATAAAACTTAATAATCTCTTGGATATATAAGATTGTTGTTTACATGGGTAAGTGAGGATTAGTGTAATGCTTTTAATTTTGTGTCCACTCTTAATTTCAACAATAATAAAATACATTAGTTTTGGTGTTATTCATTTATAAATTTATTATAAAAATTGCATGGTTGTTGGAACTTTTCAATTAATACAGCCTTTTTATATCATTAAACAACATCAGAAAAACAAAAAAAACAACAATATGAAATCATCTACAAATGCTCAAACAAGGAAAATAGCTTGAAGGGTCTCAAAGGAAAAAATGCTTTTGTTAGTTACTTTTCAAAACCCAAACCAGAATTTTCCCTTAACGTCAACACTTTGAGTAGTAATACACTGGCCAGCAATTAGTAGAGGAAACACATGTATAATGATAATGTTATTTAAACACAGTCATTCTTGATAGAGTACAGTGATATTCTGTTGAAGCTCTTTTGACAGATTAAAGGTACTCTATGAGAAAGAACACTTTAAGCAGGTATTTTGAAATACCCTTTTAAACGCAAATGAAGCCTCACATTGTTCTTATGACTTCATGTTTACTCTCTTCATACGAACGGAAAATCACAACAAGAGCTTTAAAACTGAATATTTCATTACTTTAGTATCTCGCGAGAATACATACATACTCGCGATAATTATAGCAATTCTGCTCCTTTGTGACCTTGGCGTCAATCGGAAATAGTGATCTAGAATAGAGCACTTATTATTTAGGTATTCGCATAACTTCTAAATATTAGTATGTATTGATGAATGTATATTTTCATATAAATAAATACATGCATAAGTGGCCCCTGTTTCTCTGTGGGCTAACCCGCCCGTGCGCAGGCACCGCCCGCGTGGGAAACACTCAACCGCGCTGACGCTGAAATGATGCAGAGCTTTCCTCGACTCGTCATGTGACCGAACGACGGGGAAATTTCCTGTGCAGCAAAGAGTCCAGGAGGCGCAGCTATGTCTCGGAGAAATGATCGAAACCTTGAACGTTCGCAGCGGATTCGACATAGGGTCTAGCTTGTGTTCGAGTCACGGCTTTTTTCTTTCTTTTTTTCTTTCTTTTTCCTTCCTGGAGAGATCACGCACTTTAAAACGAGTCTTCTGAACTGGTAAGCTGTGGCTGTTTACAATTTGGAGCGCTCGTTTTTGTGTCGGAGGACGAAAACACTCCCTAATTTTCTCGCTTTTTGACAAGCTGGCGCGTAGCTATCGGCTTTCTGGTGTTAACTAATGTTGAGTAAAAGATAGTAGAGAAAAGAAAAGTCGTCCAAGTGTTTATCCGCAGCGAGGAGGTCATTGTTTTCTCCGGACAGCTAGCAGCTGTAGCCGCTTCTGCTTTCCTCCCCGTAAACAGAAACCAAAGGCAGCACTAGTACAGGTCTGCGTAATAATCAACAACTTATTTACAGGTTTAGACAACTCCAAACCCAATTCTCTTTCTTTCTAGCGTGACTTCTTCTCTTTGGAGTCGTTTTGACACCTTATGTCGACTGTTATCGCGAGAGTCCCTAGCAACTGTCAGTCGTTGCTAACAGGATTAATGTAGTTTAAAGGTTTGGTGCTTTGAACGCACCATTGCTATTGGACGGGTTAAAGACCTTTTACATCAAGTCCAGGCAGTAGAAAGAAACGTGATTCAACATCTCTGCCTTTTAATGCAGAAGCACAATCTTACACAGAAAGGAGGGCGGGGAATCTGTAATAATTCACTGGAAATAATAAAGGAAATGATTATTGGAACCCCTAAAGATCTCATTCAAATGCAAGAAAATTTGTTAGTCGAGGGTTTCTCAGGGTTTAAATATGAGAGACACGGGGATGGTTATCAGGAAATAAGCTGAAGGGGGACAATTTTATTTTTGCTATTATGTACAGTTCAGTGGATGTGTGCTGGTTGGATGGTATTTTAATTGTGACCGCCTGCTCCAAAGACACTAATATTTATCGTATGGTAGTTGAAGCATGAAGAGCAGGGATTATTAATAATCCACAGTATGTGAGCGATCAACAATGCATGCCAGATACTTGTCTTTGGTCATCACTTCAGAATCTTAAAGGTAGCAAGGGAGATCCAACTTTATTTCTACACCAGAAACGGTTTATACTGCTGACTGCATAACGGTAACGCAGCCGTAGAGGGTGAGGACAAGGCAGAAAACGTTTTGACATAGCTGCTGTCTGCTAATTTGAATAGAGTATGAGCTGTGAAGGTGGGAGCATCTACTCCAGATCTTAAAAAACAAAAACAAAACAAAAAACCTGATGTGATTTTTAAAAGAGCATTAAAAAGGAACTGAGATTCTGGATAATATAGAGAGATTATGCAAGACGTGACTACGTGCTGCTTTATTGCTAAAAGCGGGTTGAAGCCTCGATTGGCGGAACTTGTTACGCCTTTGGATAAAAGTACGCTGCAGAAAAGGTGGGACATTTTTTGCAACTTCAGTAAAAGATTTTTTTAAGACTTCATACATATAAATATTTCTGCAGGTGTGTGCTTTCATATTTTATTGAACACGCCTACAGAAATCTGAGCTCTTTAGTGCGTATGTTGATATGAATTTGAACTGAGCGACATTTTCTTGATGAGAAAACAAAAGATTAAAACTAACTCCTGACAAAGTCCACTTCTCTCCAAACACAACAGAGGTGAGTTCAACCACACGTAGTCACATGTTTGTTTGTTGTTGTTTTTTTACTCTCTCCTTTAGGCGCTGACACCATGCTAGCTACAGTGGCTGCTGTGGTTACATTGGCTCAGTACAATGACACGGTGTCACCTACACCATTGGAGAACACATCTGTATTCCCGACTGAAGGTCAAGCCAACATCTCCAAGCCTCACAAATGTCTGCAGGTCCTCTACGAAGATATTGGAGACTCCAGGTACTGTTGAGGACGGTGGATTTAAAAGTCTCGTTGTGTAACGTTGTATCTTACTGTGACATCTCTGCCTTAGGGTGCGCTTCTGGGACATCTTGCTGTTGGTGCCAAATGTGGCCTTTTTCGTTTTCCTGATGTGGAAACTACCCTCGGCCAGGGCAAAGATTCGACTCACTTCCAGCCCCATTTTCGTCACCTTCTACTTGCTGGTAATTCAAGAAGGGTTTTTACTGAGATGTGTTGTAATCTTAATGTCACATGTAGCCTCGTTGATGGGAGAGGATCAGGCTTTGCCTTACTCATCCCAGTTTCCAATTTTCCTAGAAGTCTGACCTGTCGATTCGGATTTTGACTAGTTTTTTATAAAATCTTTTGATATTTGACCTTCTTATCACCAATCTGGGAAAATTAGCCAGTTAACATCTCTGGGTGATTGATTCCTGCACCTTGAATCATTGTGTGTTGGCTTTGGTGTTCATCTTTTGGCTAAACTTTAATCTGGTTTTCTTTTTATTCATCCTGTGAACTTATAAAGATTCAGACGGTTACAGCAATAGTTATTGGAGACGGGAGCTGTTGGTTGATTCTTTTGCTTTCTCTTTTGTCTAACAGTCCAAACCCATTAAATCACCTCTTCCAACCAAAGCACTTATTTATCAAACATATATGTGGTGTTTATCTAATTTGCTCCTATTTTAACTGTCTATGCTCTTCTCCGCCCATCCTTTAATAAACAATGGCGCGCTAAACAGAACATCTATTCTATGGCGAAACAATAATAAAAGGATGAACAGCTATGTGTTATCAGCTAAACTTTGGCCAACGCGTGCATCCGCGTGTGCGTTGCTTTGTGTGTCGTATAATATCTTGCATACTGTGTTTCCTAGGTCTTTGTTGTCGCAGCAGTTGGAATCACTCGCGCTATTGTTTCCATGACTGTCAGCGCGTCCAGTGCAGCCACCATTGTGGACAAAGTAAGAAACAAAGAGCATGATTAGAACTGTGATATCTTTTTTTTTTTTTTTTAATGGTTGTGAACATTTTGTGTTAAAAGAACTTATGCACAGGGTATAAGAGGGTAATTTTCTTGATAGTTAAGTGCTTTAGTGGTGTCTGGTAATCGATATTTCTGAGAATGCTGTGATGTCTTATCTGATTTCCTTTAAAAAAAACAACACAGAATATTGTCATTTTATATTTCATTTTCTGTTTTTCCAGATCCACAGTAAATATGTGACATTATGGCTAATGATGACCCCCAAACTAAATCTCAGTGACACCCTAATTATGGATACGTGTGTCAAGGGCACATAAACTAGATTCACTACAAGGGGTCTTAAAAAGATGATTAAAAATGTCAACATTTTTTCCTGGATGTCAGAGAGTTCAAAACCTTCCGTGAGATGTCTTTTATTAATAACTCGGAGGAAATTGTTTGTGCAGCTGCTTGCATTTTGGCTTTAATGTATAAACGGAAAAGCCGGGTTTGAATTCCATACATGCCAGACAGATTGGTATAGATTTCCAGCGCTGCATCGACTATTATCATGATGCACCGTTAGGGCAGCAGCGTTTTGGGGCCTTTATGGTTATGTAAGCCGTGACCTGAGCTGTGAAGGTGTGTCTATGTTTTGGTTAAAAGAAAACGGCCGACACGCTTTGCTGTTTTGGTACTTAACAATTTCTGTTTTCTCTTCAGGTGCTGTGGGAAATCACCCGCTTCTTCTTGCTTGCTATTGAGCTCAGTGTCATCATCCTGGGACTTGCCTTTGGTCGGTTTGCTCTGTTTGTTTAAGTTCTCTTTTCTAGCTTACTGGAAACAGTGTGGTGTATTTTTTATTCTATTTATTTTTTTGCCCTTTTTTTATTCAAAAGCAGAGTGTGACTGATTTCTGTTGTCGGCGCTGAGTATAACTAATGTGTTTCTGTTTTCAGGTCACCTGGAGAGCAAGTCTAGTATAAAGCGCGTTTTGGCGATCACCGCTGTGTTGGCCCTGGCATTCTCTGTCACGCAGGTAAATACAAAAGGATAGGATATCAAAAATCATCGATTTTAAAAGACAATATAAAAATTGGTTATGTTATGCATCGTTGCAGGGAACATTAGAGATACTTAACCCAGACAGTCACCTGTCCGCCGAAGACTTTAACATCTACGGTCATGGAGGACGACACTTCTGGTTAGCCAGTTCCTGCTTTTTCTTCTTGGTCAGTAAACTTTGCATCAGCAGCGACTAAAACAAACATACCGAAAGGTTCTGTTTCAGCACACTCTTATTTGTTTTGGGTTTTTTTTAGGTTTACACTCTGATTGTTGTCCTTCCTAAAACGCCAGTGAGGGACAGAATATCACTCCCATGTAAGTATTGTATTTGAAATCAGCAAAGAGGAAAAAGAAATTAAGATGCATCATAAACTGGTTACATTTGAACTGTCAGGGCTCCTTTAGCAGACTTTCTAGACTTTATTCCTTGTAACAGCGTCTGAAAGTTTTATCCATCTAACCAAATAGTGTACATTCCTAAATCGTACAAGTCCTAAATAAGTGAATTTATTCACTCCTCGATTAATATATATGTACATCTATTCTTATTTTTAGTTTATTGTCTATAATTCACGGGTGTCAGTTTTTTTCCTTGGATTTTCAGCTCTGACTAAAATAAATAAATCCCCAGACAGCCAGCTTCCTGCAAACATACAAAATATCACTGCTTGTAAATCTGGTTTATTGCAAGCTTGGGTTATATGAAAATTACCAAATTTGGTTGAGCAGAGGGGTTTTAAATGTTGGCTAAACCTGTAACTACTAATTTTTAGTTGTTTACTAAATATGATGGGAGTTGAAGTCAGTTAAAACCATTGTAAAAATACTTCTTTTTTTTGTAAGAAAACTGCAATTATGATTTGGCAATGTCACATTTTAGTTTTCAACTCAATTAAAAATAAGTCACTGTTTATATGTAATCGAGGTAAATTAACTTTCCTAATTTATATTTGTCTTAAATTTGAATCAGTTATTTAATGAGTTATTCAATATGAAAGCCTTAAGTTTAACTAATTAAATCTTACACAACCTGTATTTAAACTTAAATGTAAACTGTTTATATGTGCTACATTTATGAATTTATAGTGACTTTTATTTTAACTGAAAAGCCTGGTGATTTGTTAACTGCAGCCTGAATAATATGGCATTTTGAAAAATAAGTTAAAGAACCCTGTAATACAAAATATAAGCTCTTAGATAATTTATCAAGTTCCAGGTCCTTTTATTGCTATTAGTTCAAACTAAAAACTGCATCAGCAGCATCTAAATTTTAATAACAGTAGTTCCTTGAAACCAGATTTTTATTTCTTTTTTTTTTTAACAGAAAGCATCAATTGTCAATTTAAAGAAACATAGGTTGTTAATTTTAGTTTAATTCAGTAACAAAGGAAATACTTTTTTGAATTTAAGTGCTAAGTTGCAGAAGCAAGTACGAAAAAAAATGAAACTATCTAATTCAGAGAGAATGACTGTAGTTGGATGTACCCTGCCACCCTTCCTTTCACATGACTGACTGGTTTTCCTCCCTTTGTCCAGCTAAAAGGAGTTTCTACGTGTACGCTGCTATCCTGTCTTTGCTGAACTTTGTTCAGGGTTTGGGCAGCGCTCTGCTCTGCGCTGGAATCATAGAAGGACTTTGGTTAGTATTCTCTCCTTAGCTATATAACTATATCATCACTGTTAGTGTGATTAAAAAAAAAAAATAATAATATTACGATCCTAGCAATTTTCTAATAATTGCCGTATTGTTTAATTGGGATAAACATCTGAAAGAATGAATTGTCTGAATTGGTACTGTTTGTTTTTTAAAACAAGCAAAATGTCTTATAAACTCAATATACCGTTTAGCTTTCACTAAGATTGTTCACTGTTTTTCTTCTCTAAACCAGCTGCGTGGACGTCACTACCTACCTGTATTTTTCTGCTTTTGCTCCGCTAATCTATATCACATTCCTCAAGGGATTCTTCGGGTACGTACTCATATTGACATTGAATCTGCTGAAAAGTCTCTACATAATTGCCAAAATAAAAGGGATCGGCAAATGTAGTCATGCAAGTTAGAGATGGGCCTTGTAAGTGGCTGAAATTGGAGACATTTTTTATACGATCTGCTCTGACAGATGCAGATCAAACTGAAAACTGCTGTTTTGTGTTTTTTAAATCATTAACAGCAGCGTAGAGCTTTGGAAAAAAGATGCAGAAAACGTAATCTATGATGCATATGGCACAAGCCGTCAATGTTGATTTAGATTATTGTTATATTTAGAATTAGTTTTGCATTTGAATTAGTTTGTGTGACGAGGTTTTTTTTCTTTTCTTCTTTTTCCTCTGCAGCTCAGAGCCAAAGATCCTCTTCTCCTATAAGTCCCAGGTGGATGAGCCTGACGAAAGCGACGTCTACCTCCCTCCAACTGTCGCAGCAACGCTTGGCCGCAAGGACCTCACCGACCAGGGTCTGTACTACTCTTCCACGCAGATCGATGGCGCCGGTCCCGGCACCTCCCGCATGGTCGGAGCATACTTGGACGACGTTGCGTCGGGACCCTATGGGTCAAGCAGCATCAACGGCATTGAAGCTGATCGTTGGAGACCTATCAATGTGTAAAGGGATGCACCGCGAAATACAGCTGAAGGACGGGTGAATGAAATGGTCGGAGAACTGTTAGTGGCAGGACAACAAGGAAGTACGATCTTGGTCTTCCTTCGATGCCAGAATAATTTAAACAAATGACACTTTAACAGAGACTTTTGCTGATCTGTTTTTTTGAAAGGAAGCAGTATTGTGTTTGTAACACCGTTGCAAGAGTTTCCTGTTGTTGCTCCATGCCGAGGTTGCTGACCTCGATGCTCTCTATTGATTCTACTCCTCAGGCTCTTGGGTGTTGCTGCTTATAACTCCAGCACTAAATATCAACTCCTCTGTCCATATTTATGCAGTTTGAGTCTGATAGCAAAAGCATTTAACTGCGATTTGTCATCTGATATATATTTACTTTCCTAAGTGAAAAATGACGGACCACATAGCAAATCCTAAACACAAGCAGTTTCCTAAACAGAAGCATTTAAAGATCACAAAGCATCTAAGACAAACAAACCTGAAAAGAAATCCTAATTCACTAAGAACCTGTTGTATACTTTGATTGAGTTCAAACTATATAATTTCTCCCTTTGCTTTATGTTTTTTATACAACAAGAAAACATTCCTGCCTCTTCACAGACACATGTGGGCTTCATAAGGAAATCTTTGTTATCTTTATGCTTTAGTTTTCTTTGCAGAATTTGTAGTATTGTGTCTTTGAACAAGAAGCTGCTGGTGCAGTTTGTTTGGTGTGTTAATGCAGGACCAGTTGTTGTGAGACCAGAAAAAAACAAATCACTCAGTCTTAATGTATTATAGGATAGGATAGTAAATAAACCTCTCTGGAGATGATTGGAGCTTTTGATTTGCAATATGCAAAGAAAAGTTATAATGAGGGGAATCTGGGGGAATTTCATTTTGTATTTTTAAGGAAATACAGTTCAGTTTAATCGGGGAAAATCACCCACCATAATGTGTGTATTCACATCACAAGCCCGCAGGGTGTGGAACGTGTTTCAATTTGTTCCAACAAAAAGCATAATGTTTCCTATGGATGACTTAATCAGGTTGTAGTAATTGGTATTCAGAAGAGATTGGGTCATTCAAAAAATAAATACAAAATTTAAATTACCACACAGAAATTATGGAAGTATTTGCATGACTTTGAAATAATTGACGCACTATTGCAATTGCTGCTGAACGATGTAGACTAAGGTCGGCAGGAGAACGAGGTTCATTCCTGACATAAAACAATGCATCGTGAGGAGGAAACATTCATTTTAGACACCAAGGGTTTGGTAGTGAAGTTTTTTTCCAGGTGGTGCTTTTATTACAATGTGTCGGCCATTCCATATGCTGCAAAATAAACTTTGGACTCTTTACTCCTGTGTTGTTGTTGTTTTTGTTTCGCATTCAAGTTTTCAGAAGAATGAAAACCTCAAAGTGTGTATTTCTATTGTTTCATAGTTTTTTATTAACAGATGCAAACTGATTATAAAATCCAGGGCAAAAAAGAATGCAGTCCCACAGCAGTATTTAACAAAATAAGTACATTTAAGAAAGAAAATCAGTTCACCTGTATTTAGCTTTTGGCTTGTGACATCACAAGAGGCTTGTTTTTTTTTTATTCTGTTTTTTTTTGTCTGAGACATTTATTACCTATGGTGACTCCTAAACCATGTGGGGAAAACAAATGTGAGGACAATTATCATTTTCAGACCTTTTATTTGTTGCTAATTAATTGTTTTCTTTAGGTTTTCCATGTTTCAGATTAGATTTCACATTTATCAATACTAATATGAGGAAATGCATTCAATCTAAACTCAATACTCTAGCCTACTTAAGAAAAAAAATCTGCTAAGCTATATATATTATTATATATTTCCCCCTAAACTGTTGTTTAGCTGAAAAAACATGTAAAGTTATTTTGGTATATACACTACTCACAAAAAGTTAGGGATATTTAGCTGTCGGGTTGAATTTCAGGATGAGCCCAAAATGCATTCAAACATTAAGAGGTGAACTTAATGTGACCTTCTCTAAGCTTATGAATGCAACTCTTAAATGTTTCAGTACTTTCGAGGATAAAACAGGTGTTTGATCCTCGAATCCACCAATAAATGTCCTGGTTCAATTACAGCTGGTGTTTAAACAGTCGTCGTCATCAGGCTGTTGACATTGTGACATCGTGAGACCAAGACGACACCGAACAATGGATCAACAGTACCTGACCATTGCAAATGCTTCAAACAGGACGTTCTCAGACGGACGTGGCCACTGAGCTCAGAGTGTCACAGAGTGTCATCAGCAGGTTGCAATAGAGACACAGAGAGACTGGAAGAGTTACAGAAAGGCGTAGAAGTGGACGTCCTTTGGCCACATCCCATGCTGATGAGCGTTACATTGTGAACAATGCCCTGAGAAACCGGATGATGAATGCCACTCAACTCCAGGCACGTTCAAGGGAGGTGAGAGGCACCCAAGTGTCACGTCAGACCATTCAAAACCGTTTACATCAGCGTGGTCTGCGTGCTAGACGACCTGCAAGGGTACCTGACCACACCAGCAGGCACAGTCGTCATAGTCTTGCATGGGCCAGGGAGCATTTACGCTGGACGAGGGACCAGTGTGCTTCAGTGCTGTTCTCTGATGAAAGTCGATTCACGTTGAGCAGAAATGATGGCCCCCAACGATGTTGGAGACGTCAAGAGCTATGCATCAGCCACCTGAAAGCCAAATATCCCAAACTTTTTGTGAGTAGTGTGTGTGCACTGCAGTTGCCAGCATGGTTGGCATAACTGGTAGTCTTTCAGTTTAGCAATTGTTCTGACTTTAAAATTGATATTGCCAAAGGTGAAATATGAAAGATCATTTTGCAGTTCACCCTGGTCCTCTTCTATTAAGTGTGTGTGTGTGTGTGTGTGTGTGTGTATGTGTGTATATAAATGTATATGTTTTTCAATACTTGCATATTAATGTCATGACTAAAAACCTTTAAAAAAAATTTTTTTAATGTGTTAAAATCAGATTATATTTCTTTACATTTATTTTTTAACTGTCCATCAGAAAAATACTTTAAACTTACTGAGTTAACCAGTAAACCTCAATTGTCTAACTTATTAAACTAATAATAAACTAATAAATCATTATATAATGCTGCAAATAATTTAAATAGATAAAATAAGTAATACCTTCAACATATAATAAATAAAAAAGGGTATTTATACTTTTACATTACGTTAATAAAGATATACTCTGGTATGAAGTATTCCTCGGTGCACAAAAACCTGTCAACCAACAGTTTAGAATAAACCTACAACTACCGTCATGCTTTGCAGCACTTCTTAAACCACACCCACTCCATTTGCTGTGAACCACTTACTCTAACCAATGAGCTTTTAGGATACTGCAAGGCTGAAAATGACCTTTATTGGAGTATTTTGACAAGTAGTCGCCGCGACATCGACTCTAACCGTCGCTTTTTGCGGGGTCTTCCTGTCACCGTTGCTAAGCGGGGCTTCAGTATTTGTTGTCATCGCCTGGAAACGGGCAGTCGGGGTCGCGCAGAATGGGTGGAAAGGGGAGCAAGTCCAGGAACGTGTCTTTCGGACTGGACGAACACGAGAAGGTCACGGTGGTGGAAGGAGTGAAGGTATCTAATGGAACAGCATGTGGTACAGTTAGCTGACCTTATTAACTAATTAGACATAGCGATAGATGCTAATAGCCTTGTGGAAATATTGAGACTCAGGTCGGTTTTGATGCTGTGAAAGTCAAACCGCCCCATGCTTCCTAAATAAACGTATATCTATTGGTCTCACTGTCTTTATAAAACATGTTAAACTTGATAGGGAATTAAAATACACACGACGTGTACCTGGCTGGTAACTTGGACGTTTATAATGTTAGCTTGAATGCTATATCAACTACATGACACTAAAGGGCGGAATAAATATTGCCTGACTGGAAATCGTAAAGGAGGGAAAGTAGCATTCAGGTGTCTCTAATTAAATATATTGATTAATTACTGCAGTCCCACAGAAGCAGTTTCAAGCCATCATCATGGAGTGTTTACTATTAGCTTGTGGGTAGAAGCACATCTCTTGGTATATGATGATACAATACATGCAGGTTGTGTATTGCACAATGACAAGGGGACAAACAAGTCACCTTAAAAAGGAAAATGTGCTGGTTTTTTATCCTAGGGAGATGCATAAAGTAATTTGTTGATGGTTTCAGCTTGTTTTGCAGCAACGGGATCAAGGCTTCTCACAGTCGTTGAATCGAAAAGAAACTGTCAAGAGAAATGTCCAAAATGAAAGATGAATCCATCTTTCCGAGCAATAAAGTGTAGTCTACTTAACAGGGCATGAGATTTGCAAAAGAGTAGCTGAAGGGAAAAAAAAACTATCAATGTTCTGGAGCAGCTTGGTCAAAATCAAGACTCAACTTTTGAGATGTTGTGATGAAATCTGCAGATGGGTGGGCAGGCTGTCCTCTACAGTGATGTATAACTCTATTTTGTCAATCACCAAAAGGAAAAAGAAAGTGTATTTCACGTAAAAGAATGACTAGTAGAATAATTAACTCATTTGTTGTTGCAAAATGTATGTTCTAATTCCAACTTTCTCGTTCAGCTTTCCGAGGATGTGCTCCGGCGGATGAGGGAATCTCAGGGATCGGAAAGAGTTCGACCTTCTTCACCTGCTCCAGACACTAAAAAAGAATCACCAAGTATGGTTGCAGTTAATAAATGTGACATTCCTAGTGTCACACATGTTCTATGCAGTCCTTATTTAGAAGATTGCCTTTAAAAGGAAAAACCCAAGAATGGGAATCTATAGACTTACCTTAAGTACATTTCTGAAAACATGGTATTGAATTAAAAAAAATCTAAACATTTGAAATATACACAGTGTTCCAGGTTTAAATGGAATCTATTATTTTTTTCTCCTATTCAGAGCACCAACCTTCTGTAAACCCGATTTGCCCATTTGTATTATCATTGCTAAAGTGGATATATTTTTCTTGATTTTTAGATGCGAAACCTGCAGGGCCTTCACCTTCGGAGACACAGGAAGAGTTGCGTAAAAAGTACGTATTTGTACTTTCAAAATGTTAATGTCACTACATTATTTTTTTTTATTCATCCAGAATCATAATCTACTTACTATTGGTCTTTGCATGTTGATCATAAATTTCCAATGGTGATCATTTTCTGAGGCTAATTTCATGTCTTAGTTTCTGTTTTGTTTAAGATTTTAGAAGACAATGTTCTGCAATCAAAAAGTATTTACCCTCCTATAGTTTTCTTAAGTTTTTTTATGTATCAACAAATAAATGTTAAATTCAGACAGACGTGACCTGGTGCTTTCAAATGATAGGCCAACGCTAAACGTTTGTTTGCAAGCCAATACCACAACCAGGGCAATCTCAAATTTACCCAAAACGTCTTTATGATCCATTTTAATATGTGTTAATATATTTGAGGGGGAAAAACAACAGAATTTTGAGACTTCTAAAAGAAACGTACTGTACAAATGTATGTGGAAATTGTGTTTAAAATTCAAAAAGATCTGTTATTACTACTCTTTCTTCTTCTTATTTTTTAGGATGAATCCCTTCCACATAATTTATTATAGAGAACCTTGAGAGCTACTCATGACTGGACTTGCAGGTTATAAACTTTTTATCATGTCTCTAGCTAAAGCTACTGCCCCTCTGAGGCTGTTACAGAAACAGCAGTGGCTGCAGGAGGACGTGATGACAAAAAAGTGAACCTGTTAAGAAGGCTCCTAACGGCAGCTATTGCATAAACATCGATGGCTCTGTTTCACTCTTACTTTTCTTAGCTTGGTGAAAACTTAAACTCGGTTAAATAAATGCAAAAAAATCCCAGTCAAAAATGTAAGTTATAAAATGAAATAAAATAGTTTCTCATCTGACAAACTTTTTTTTTTTGGCTGCTCTGTTGCAGTCACAGTGAAGAAGCACTAAATTTATGAGAAGTGCTGCATAAATGTCTCTGGAATAATATCAATTACTTTACTTTAATCTATTAAAATCCACACCACTCTTATTTGATACCTCTATGTGTGTGAGAACGAGAGCATGTTTCTTCAACTGGATGTCTACGCCTTGTCAAAGGTTAACAGTTCACTGAATGTCCTTCCTTACTTTAGCTATGAGCGTCAACAGGCTGTGGTGCAGGAGCATCTGGCCAACCTGGCCCAGAGGGAGAGGGAGACTGCAGCCAACAAAGATGTGGACAAAACCAGCCCTGCTGTCATTATGGAGAAATGGAGAACCCATGAAGAGCAAGAGAAGGCCAAGCTACTTGTGAGTAATGCTGTCTGGTTGATTAGATCTGAACTATACATTAATTTCAATTCGTATTAGATATTTAGCTAAAATGTTTTTCACAAATAAATTACGTTTGGACTTGATCTGTAGTCACCTGTTGACATTCGGGGTTTCACTGTGTCAGCACATTTCTTTTGCTTTGTTCTGAAAGTCGAATCAAACGTAGTGGGGCTGCATGGTATATATTGTGACGACAATGTCGGGTGCGAAAAAAGTATCTTTTCTGTAAGGCTAAATATTGTATCAGAATAAAATAAACCATCAACTATTTGAACCAAAGCAAACAATTATTGCACTTCAAACACACCTTTGCTGTATGAATATTGCGCATACTTATATTGCGATTTATACTGGCCCTTTTCCACAAAATGTCTTGTCCAGAATAAGGTTTTGCTGTTGTTATTGATACGTTTGTTAATGAGCAGTATCCAGCTCCTGTCTTAGATCTTTTCTCTTTGTTTTGTTTCTCTTGGTTTGATGAAATTGAATCTGATGGATTTTGTGCCATGCTGTCAATGCAATCAGCTTCAAAGGAAACACAAATAAATATGTTGAAAATGCTGAGTAATGTTGTAACACAATAAGAACTTCAGCACTGCTTTCTGTCTGCACCACTTAGTCCGGCTGCATACATATTTACTTGTGTTCAAGTTGAGAAGAATTGAAAGCGTCTCGGGTCGGAGAGTACAATGATTTTTAAACGCTTCAGTTGGTGATGATGCTTGTTTTTGACAGCTTTGAGCAGCAATAGTCTGATGTGTGTATTTCTGTAAGCTTTAGTGTGTTATGGTGAGAAGTAGAATTGTGTTTGAGCATTGTAGTGAAAGGAAGTGGAAGCTTTTTTTTTTTTTTTTTTTTGCTTTAAGGTGATAATAGATAAAAAGCAGACGCCTATAAAGAGTGCAAAAGGTCTAGAGAGCGTAAGGTGTTTATGTGACCCCGCTCCCCCTTTTTATTTGCACCTTTTTCTACTTTCTCACCTGGCCCTTTTGCTCGCTGTCACCTTTAAAAAGCTGTTTCTGCTCTAGTGTCCTAACACATTTATTCTGCCCAGCTTGATTTTCCCCTTTTGCTTAAAATGAAACGTAAGTTCATCCAATCAAACAATGGAGCCAAACCAAGCAGAAGGCACTCCTTAGTTTATAAATGGAAAACTCTCTGCCTTGCAACAGTTTCTTAGGAAATTGTTAAGTCTGATTTACAAACTTCCACAACATCAAATTTCCCTGCATAGCAGGTGATCTTCCCCATCTATTTCAGCACTTTCTAGCAGCAACAACACAGCTGGAGACCCAAAAACACCTCTCACAAACAGAGCTTTTTACGTTGGTTGGAAGTGCCTTATTTATCTGAGTGGAAGCCAGAAATCATACATTCATTGGTTGGAAGTGCCTTATTTATCTGAGTGGAAGCCAGAAACCATACATTCATACTCTCCAACGTGGGCCCCCGTCACAATTGTGCACAAAAACTAGTGCTAAACAATGGCCTCCCATGTGTGTGTGCATTTCATCACATGATTTCCCCAGCATGCAGGCTGCGTGTCACTGTCGGGGTGATGAGGAGGTTAGTGAAGTGTGAAGGCTATACCTGTCGAAGAGATGAGCTGCCGGCCGCTTTGCCTCAGGCTGGCTGTCACAAATGCTCAAATTAGCCATTTACCTCTGCCTCCGCTCCAACGTGTGTGTGTGTGTGTGTGTGTGTGTGTGTGTGTGTGTGTGTGTGTGTGTGTGTGTGTGTGTGTGTGTGTGTGTGTGTGTGTGTGTGTGTGTGTGTGTGTGTGTGTGTGTGTGTGTGTGTGTGTGTGTGTGTGTGTGTGTGTAGACAGGAGGAATGTGTGTGTCTTGTTGCAAAAAAGTTCATAGGCAGGTCAGTTGTAATCTTTTCCGTATTGTCATTTATTTATGCTTTTTTCTGGGGAAAATTTGGTGGTCTTGAAATGTACTTGATTGTTTTCTCTTGTTTCCTTGATGTTTTAAGATATAAGGAACTACATTTTATTTGCTAGTGTTTCCTCCAATGCTAACATACAGTTAAATGTCTCCAACAGCAGTTAGTTAAGATCTATTTGTTTATTTTGCTGCTCCATTTACTGACCAGTAACATTGTTTGTCTGGTTTAGTCTTATGTCAGTAATTGTTTTTGTTATTAATGTGCAGATAGGCTACCCATGTTAAACAGCTAACACTACTAATAACTTCTTGACATATTCCACATTTTATCACACATTAAACCACGGATGCCTGTGTATTTTGTTTATTTAACCAGAGAGAGATGAAGAAAAGAATTCCACAACACATAAGAAGCCCCCCCCCCCTTTACATGATTCAGTCCTCAGTGGAAATTTTCTAATGCTTCCTTTTAACAAGCAGCAGATGATTATTTGTTGAAGCACCCAAAGTAAGCATCTGCAATAAACTGCTTGTTTTTGGGGGTTTTCTATTTAGCATATTGTAATCAAGAAAACACATACAAAAAACAAAACATACGGTTAAACAACAGGTATTTCTATTTTTACAGACCTACATCTGCATCTCTGCTGAAGTAAATAAACCCCAAATTATGCTATAGCCACCTGCTAGTTCAATGGCAACGATGGTTTACTATGTCGCTAATGATCTACAACCTACAGCGTTTCTGGAGTGGGCTCAAAAGTTAAAAAGTTTTCTACAAGTTACATAAAACTGTAAGTTGTAGAAAACCTACCCTGGCCACACCCTGTCTTATGACACAGATGCTCATCACCTGCTATGCCTGAATCTGTCAAGCCTACAAAGGACAAGATGGTCAAAATACTCAATTGTCTGATAATTCTGCACACAGCGCACATTTAACTGTTAAACCAAGAGTGAAGATGTGAGTAAAAATAGAAAGTTCCATTAACACCTCCTGTTCTCTCCTCTGTTGTATCTCCTGTGTTTCTTTCTCTCCTGCCTGTCTTTTCTCATCACCTCGGGGGGTGTCATTCTTGCTGCAAGCAAAAATGCAATTAGTATGCACAGCTATTCAGTGTTAAACATCTCACACACATGGATCTGATTTAGGCTGTTGAGTTTGAGAAGTCTTTTATCTGGCTGAGGGAGGGAAAAAAAAGACTTTCTCACTTATCTGTTGGTTGAGGGTGAAGTTTTGTTTTGTAATATCAAGGCAGTCTTTTATGTCTGAGAGCACAACAGAAGCATCACACAAATTGAATTGTTACCTTTTTTTATTTTTAAAAACTGTTGTAGGATTTTTTTTTTTTTAAAACATAAAACAGCAGAACACAGGAAAATATAAATTTATCAGGAATCTGATTTGTACAGGAAAGTAATTGTATATAGATATGTGATTGTATATAGATATTTATAGATATATGGTTTTACCTAATTTCTAGTTTATAAATACGTTAATATTAGAAAATCTGAACAACAATATTTATTTTTGTTGAAGTGCTGCATGACTTTTGTGTAATATGAGTTGAGATGTCATTTCTACTCAAGGAAGCAAATCGCAGTCACTTCGCAACCATAAATTTACTCTCATTTCTTCCAGATTTGACGCAAACAAAAAAAGCTAAATTATTGCCAAAAAGTAAAGCGAAAGATACAGAATACGCACTGTCTGCACTGATACCTTGTGGAAGCAACTTGTGCTACAATTACTTTCAATGTGTCACTTGGCTTAACAGTCAAGCAAGAACAACCTGCAACACCTACAGCCAACTAAATGTGACAGGTTTCCTTCAGGCGTAAAGATTGACACCATCTTCAAAAAGGTCTTTAAGGTTTTGTTGTTGAGTAACAATGTGTGAAGAAAGATTTTGCACCCATTTGTTCTCTTCTTATGTCATTGTGTCAGCTTGTTTAACATGTATGTTTAAACCGTGTTCTCTATACTTGTTTAAAAAAAAAATATTTTGGTGCATGGCATTTTCACCAATTATCGTACTGATTTGCTGTGGGTTTGAAACACCATATTTTTTACAAGGTATTTTAAGGCCCATGTGGCAGAAAAAAACCAAAGGTAGTTTTGTGTATCAGCACTAGATGGCATTGTTACAACATATAAATTATTGGCAGTGGGTTAAATTGGGATGTAAGCACGCCCTACTCTGCAAAATGGGCTTCTGGATTCCCTTCTCTCTGGATTCCCTTCTCTCTAGTGATAATGACAAAGAGCAATGCTCCCGACACTGTCCAAAATAAATTATAAGGAAAAAACGCAGGGTAAAAGTTAAACCTGGGATTGCAAGCCTTCAGACCACAGGCGTTGTTGCCACACATGTTAGCAGTGAGCATGACTGCTGCTTTGTACAAACCACCAGGAAGTGACACTTTGCTAAAGTGTAAATGTTGTTTTGCACCAAATATCCAGCTTTCAGCAACAAGATGCTCCTGCTAAACAGCCCCCCCCCACACACACACACACCCTGCTGTCTCTCTTTAAAAGGCATTTGCCAGTTTTTTTTTTTTTTTTACCCCATATTTTAATCTACCTTCAGTGCATTTCTTTACTTGCATTGATTTTTCTTCAAACCATGACGTTTTAATTGAATTTTCTCTATCTCCATGATTACAAACAGGCCTGGCCCTTCTTTACTGTTATTAATTAGCACAATTATTTATTTTCTGGCTCATTCCTTTCTGATAACCAGCCTGAATCAAAAAAAATTCTCAACTATTATAATTTCAGTGAATTTAAATATTGTTTTTGCAGAATAAATGTAAGTGCTCCTAAAGAGGAAGATGCTCATCACATATAGCTGTATCTGAACAAGCCGTAGACCTTAACCTTTTATACAAAATAGAGCATTTGACAACGGTATATTTTCCTTAAGCTATCTATATAAAATAAGTCACGGTTGCGGAAAACAAAAACAACATTGGTGCTTCAGGCTAGAGATCAACCAAGGATACACAGATATAGTTTAAGAAAGGATTATAGTTGCTAATAAGCAAGATAAAGCCTTAAGAATTTGTTACATGAGTTAGAGCAATAATCTGATAATATCCTTGCTTCTGGTTAACTACCTTCTTATTAGCCAAAATCTGAAATGGGAGATTATTATTATTAGAGGGAGTAACTCTGCTCAATAAAATCAGTACAACAAAACTAAAATAAACATCTGTCAAGTGAAGAAACCGTAATTTTAAACTCAAATCCTCCTGAATTTTACTGTATTTAGCTTCATTTATGTATTAATAAACATAGAAACTGCAAAAAAGTTTCCCCACTGCATGATGCTGCCACTGCTACCTTTTAAGAGGTCTTGAAGGTAGTAACTTGTAATTCTAGCTTTCAGCCCCACATGATGGTAAGTATGTTTGTTGTGTAACCTAGATGGCTTTTGGCCAACTACAACTAAGTCTTACTTTTAACAAGGCCTTTTTTTCTTGCTGTTTTATAATAATACCCAGATTTGTAGTCTAAACAGCAAACACACATTCTAACAATGAATTGAAGCTGTTACAACAAGCTGTTAAGTTTATAAACTTAAACTACTTTAGACAACCACATGTATATATTTGTGGCCTGTCTGCTGTAATTCTATTTATTTTAATAGATACTTCAAAATGTAGTTTTTTAGCATCATAAAATGCCAAAAGGGGAGGGAGTATTTTTTTATTTTTTTTAGAACCCTTTGTTTGTGCATACAGATATACTTTTATCTGAGATTACACAAAAGCATAAAGACAGACATTCAGGTTTCTAAACCACCTCATCTAATCTCACCACACACTCCTTCCTTTTTTGCAAGCTTGCTCATTCATAAACGAAAATGTCTGTCCCCCTTCTTTTTGAGAATTGTAATTCCTGAGGAACAGATTTTTTGTTAACGGGAGATTTTTATTTCTTGATGAGCACAGGTTCTGCTGATTTATAGGAGGAATGTGTTTGAGCACACATGGATTTGGGCTAGAACAGCTTTTATGCACACCAAGAACGGTAACTTAAAATCAAAACAGTTTGCTTGCATTTGTTTTTGCATGTAATTAAAAAGAGAACATTTAAATTCTTGTGCACATTGGTTGAACGGATAACCACCCATACCTTCTCTCTCCTTTCTAACAAAACCTTTTTTTTATTTCAACCTCCATTTTTTATTCTGCGCTCTCTTTTCTCTTAACCATCTCCTTGGAAGTGTTTTTTTTTTCCCTCCCTCTCTGTCTCTGTGACAGTCTGTGTGCCAAAGAAGGCTGATGATCAAGTGTTAATTCATCTAAACTCCTACAGTTGATGTGAATAAACCTCACATATAATGAGCAAACAGCTAGACTAACTGATTCATGCCTCTGCTTTCTCTGCTACACCTTGTGTGCATGACCAAGTGAGAGTTCATGTATGCATGCATTATTTTTTATTTATTTACAGGTACTGGAAGATGTGCATATCACCACAGGATGTTAAATTTATGAAAGCAGTCTATGATTAAGGAGGCTTTGTGCTTATTGTTATATTTATCCTGTCATAGGCTGTCCAAGTAGATGTGGAGTTTTTCTTTCTGCAAAACAAAATGACTGCTAAAAATACACGAAGTCCACGAAAATGAAATGCACAATTAAATTTGTTGTTGTGACGCTTTTTTTTTCTGTGAGAAGTTGAACATGTCCCAGTGGAAAGTGTGTTGGATTTCATGTCATGAAAGAGTTTGTGGGGACAGTTTCCTTTATTCAGACTTTTTTGTGTAAAGAAAATGTGGAAAGACATGGAGCAAAGGTCCTGAGGTGTAAAGTTAAAGCACAGACGGCAGCACCACGGGGTAACACTGTGAGGCCCGTAGAGTTTCTCCTTTGGCCAAATTTAAAAATGACAGCACAAATCTCATAAAACCTATGAAAGGAATTTGGAAATATAAAAACAGTGAAATGTATAAATCCAATGCCAATTAAACAAACCTCTAAAATCCCAGTAAAGTCAAGATTAAAATGCATAAATGAAATGCAAGTAAAGATGAACAAAAACTTTAAGGATAGATGCCATACTGAAGAGACCGCTTCCCCTGCCAGTAGTCCTAATGATGGGTGTAATGGGTTAAACTGCCAGTTTAAACAATCAATTGTTTTATTCCAGCTGTTCATAATGAGTGTGGGTCTGTTGCCGTCTAGTTTGCAGCTAAATGTATTTAAATTTTTTTTTAAATCTCTTAATGTATATATAAAAAAAAATGCTGCATATTTAACGAACTTATCAGGACTCTTGAGTTTAGATTAAAGGACTCTGCCAGCGATATGTTTTATGGCATACTCACTCCCAATATAAAATGAAAGGGAGAAAGATGTCGGTGATGTAGTCGCTATTTTCAGGCATTTCTTCTTTTTCTGTTTGTATTTGCATTCGTCTTGCTCTTCCTTTCCGATTTAAAAAGCCAAATCAGGAGTTTAACTGTGCACACCGTGTCTCCGTCTGACATTCTTCACACTAATCCTCATTTTTTTCCTCTTCCCACACTTTGTGGGGTGGTGCCGGAGACCAAAAGGTCTGATATTGCCATGCGTGCACAAATACACACTTACACTGCCATGCTCACATGTTTTTGTTCAGTTCAGTCTCTGTCTTTGCTTTTTTTCTTTTTCTGTTTTCCTCTCCCTGAGAGAAATAGACAGAAGCACACTGTTACTGGATGGTTGAGATCCAAGTCTAAATGAAGCATGAAGCATGAAGCTTGTGCATCTGGTGACCTGCTTGGTACACGCAGCAAACCTAATCGACTAAGCATACATGATCAAATGTAGCAAGATCTGGGAAATTTGTGTGGTTGTGGTGAAAGAGCATCTTTGATATTTTTTCTGAGTTTGTGAATTGTGCGCCCTTTTCACCTTTGCAGTTGTTTTGCACTCTTAGATAATTTTAATCTCATGAAATGCATCAATTATTCCCTGGCAGACACGGGGACCCATTAAGTCTCATGAGAACATTTATCTATTAAAAGCGTGTTTTTGTATCATATTGTTCTAAAGCGATCGGTTTGTTCACATTCAAGATACTTAGTTTGAAATTTTAACATCACATCCATAAATATCACCTAGATGTAACTTGCTGTTTAAAAAAGGATGCATTTATCCGCATACTCCTTTTATTTCCTCACGTTATAATCCATAAAACTACTGTTTTAGCTTTTGGGGATTGAATGAAATTAAAATAGAATGAAATCAAAATGTGTAGTTCCTTGTTTTAAATTATATTAAATGTTTTTAACAAAAATGGAGTTAAAAGTAGGTGTTATTTTTCCATACATATAAAAAGACAGTCTAAACAGTTATTAGTTATCATTTTATACCAATCTTCTTAGGTTGAGACCTTTTGTCCACAACTCTGTTCCACTGATGACCATGTTGGACATAATGCTTTACAGTATGTTTCATTTTACTATTCATGCTTATGAGAAGTCATAAAGTTTTCACTGTTTCATCTCTATATATTTTTTTCAATACCTTATTATAGTATCTTAAGTATGTGATCAACCACCTATTTTGAGTTGTATAAAGAATTAGCAGCTCTTAAGGTCATGCTTTTGTAGTCAGACTGAGA
>JAVLVB010000979.1:1944614-1993817 GCA_032876305.1 Orestias chungarensis
TTGAATAAGATTCTTTTTTTTTTTTTTTTTTTCTCAAACAAACAATTGGTTTATGATCCAGAGAATTACAGCTGGGCATCTGGAGCTTAGATCTTTTTCTATTACTGAACAGCAACTACAGGGTAAGTTTCCATCAATCCATTGTTTACACCTGCTAATTCTTGCAGGGTTTCAAGATGAACAGATATAACCTGTTTCACAGTGCTGTCAGGTCAACATGACAACCAGTTATTTTCCTGGGATTTGGTAGCTCGACTGGGATAACAAAGCAATCATTTACTCTAATCATATAGATTCACTACTTTTTGACCAAATCAAAGGTGCAGACACGTTTTATTTCTTTCTTTCTTTCTTTCTTTCTTTCTTTCTTTCTTTCTTTCTTTCTTTCAGAACAAACCAAACCTAGCCTCACACATGAACAAAATACATGTTTCAAATGTTATTTTTGGTCCCAGTTTAATGTTATACATATTAATTTTGACATGACCGGCTCTATATTTTGGGTTGGTCATCAGGGAGATGTGAGCCTCGCACACGTACCTGCATTCACGCTGTGCTTTTTTGAACTACACACACCATCAATCCACTTGGTTGTGTTTTTCTGTTTATCCGTCCCTGCATCTCAACAAGCCCCTTCACCTCTCCTCTAAAATCTTTCATCTATAGAGATGGGACTGCCTCACTCATGTGAGCAATCCACAGGCGTCCTGCTATTCATACAAACATACATGGACACACATTCAGATTTGGTCCAGCGACCAAAGAGCGGGAGGGTTTATAACAGATGGTGTTGGCTGTATCCGTTACAAAGATTGCCCAAAACCACATAAATGCATTTAGCAGCCACTGGCTTTGCGAGTTCACCTTATTTAACTCGATGGTATTTTTTATGAAGCATGCCAACATTAGAGCCACCTACTGCTTTAATCTATCCCCTCTGTGTTCTGGATCCAGCAACAGACTGGGAGAGCTTGGTAGGAACAGAGCAACAATATATGGCATGGTACGCCTTTCTAAGCATTGTTTGATTTGGTGATAGCCTAGCATAGATGCTCATATAACATTTTGTGGCTGCACCAGAGTTAAATTCATACAAATCTATAAATCATTATGTAATCAGCAACAGGTCCTCAGTTCTGGATAGTCTGAATCTGAATGTGTTCTTGAGAATATTATTAGTATATGATTTTCTTATGTTTTTATTTCTAGGTCAGGTTTTAGTATTATAAAAAATTTTTTTTTTTGTTTGTTTTCACAAACTCAGTCAAAATGTTATAAATCTAAATCAAGTTCGATTAGTAGCTTTAACTAGACAATATGAAATGCTCGAGTCAGTTTAGTTTTACTTCTGGTAAAATGCATCCACAGATGTGACCAATAAAACTGCACTGGCTAAATTAGGTGCATCATAAACTTCCCTTGACAATTTTTCTATAATTTATTTTTTTTCATCATGAAATTTAGAAGCAGGTAGAAGGTAACTGCATTGCAGAACCATCATTCTCGCAAAATAATGTACATCAGCTTGACTTGTTTTAATTATATAACCCACAATGGTTTTAGCTGTTTACAGCTTTTGCCTTATTTAACTTTTATGGAAAACACTATAAAAAAGCACTAATTATGAGGCACTGTGTATGCGAACGCAAAGACATGCTTGTTTATCACTCAACATTTTTGTTTTCTACAGGGCATCCAAAAGACTTTCACTGAAATTAGGAAAAAGTTCCTCATACTTATTTAGTGCTTTTATAGAACCGTGTCATCAGCCATGTTTACAAGAAGCATTTATTTATCGATTCTGTCAACACAGGATTCGTATTTCAAGTGGAGTTTATTTGTGTAGCACATTTTAGCAGGTAGACAGTTCAAAGTGCTTTACTGATTTAGAACATGGTGCAGAAGCATCACGTTATCATTAAAATAAAAAAGAACAAGAACATAACACTGTAGCAGCTACTTTGAAATCAAACTAAACCACTGATAACTTGGGCATTTTTTTCCGGTAAATGTATGTCACAGCGTGTAATGGTATAAGCATGGGTTTAAAAACAAATATAAATAAATATAAGGCTAGATGTTTATATTAGGTAAATATGTAGTAAATTATGCAGATATAACTTTAAGGTTTTTGGACTTACAGTAGAAGTATTAAGATCCCACCTTCTAAGACTTTCTGATACTTCATCTTTCTGAAATTTGTCTTTATCCTTTTTACTTAAACTCTCTATTGTCTCTCTAATTCCAGTTTCTGCTCTCTTTCCTAGCCAGCAGATTTGGATGCATGGGTAAGCAACAACAGTGCCTCTTAGTTTGGCTATTCATTTTTCTCCTCTATTTAGATGTCATGTTTTCATTGTGCCTTAAAGCAAGGCTGCAAGTGTGCCGCCGCCATCATTTTGCACAACAGATCTTTGAGAGGTATTGAGCTAGAAAATTACACATCATCTGTGTTGCTGGCAGAGGAGATTTTACATGCAAACGCACATATACGGACACATGCAACCGTTACAAGAGAGAGGTGTGTGTGTGTGTGTGTGTGTGTGTGTGTGTGTGTGTGTGTGTGTGTGTGTGTGTGTGTGTGTGTGTGTGTGTGTGTGTGTGTGTGTGTGTGTGTGTGTGTGTGTGTGTGTGTGTGTGTGTGTGTGTGTGTGTGTGTGTGTGTGTGTGTGTGTGTGTGTGTTCGTTCATTCATTTAGGGCGAGGTTACATTGGATTACAATGAATGTTACGTCAGTCGATGTAACTTTGCTTGTCGGCATGCTGAAATAATTTAAACGATGTAGAAAAAGTGTTGATCAGTTTGGAAAAATCCAGTAGGTACATTCAGAAATAAGTAACAATTTTAACATATTATATTTATGTGTGCACCCCACGTTCCCTTTCAGTTCTATGTACATTCATGCATTTCTTGTGGTTTCTTGTGTTAAAGTAGCCTATCATGTTCTCGTAATGCATTTCGTTTTTCACGTTCAGGAATATAATAAATTGGCCTAAATGGACACGCATGTTTCCTGGAAGCGCTTTAATGAGTTTACATGTTGAAGCGGAGTATACATCATAACCCATTTTGGTATTTATGTTAAACATGACTAACGAGCTTTATTTAATCTGCTCTTGCTGAGTCATTAAGCTGGTACTGAAATTCTTGAAACTACTACTTTTTAATTTGAAGAATTTTCCCAGAAAACCCTATTTTAAATGAATATTCTTCAAGCATTGTTTGCTTTATTCATCTTCTCCAGAATTAAAAGCTAAAACGAGTAGTACATAACAAGAAACGGATCCTTATTTTTTGTATAATTCAAATTTGTGAATCTGTATAAAAGACAATGCATTCTCACTCTGTTTTTCAGTACTAACAAAGGGGGTTTGGCACAGTAATTTACTTAAAATTGCATACTCTTATAAATATTTTTTTTCCAGGGTGCTGGAGATATGTTTGTGAGGTGATTGATTACTTTCTTGGGGGGAGTGGGGGGGTCAGGAGCAGATGCTTGGTGAATCAAAGGTTAATTCATCTTAGAATGGTAATTATTTAATTACCATTCAGTCAAAATCTTTTGATTCATTTAAGGAATGTAGATGTAAATACATTGAAAATTAAATGTTATGTATTATCATGGCAAAGTAACAAAGAACATGTCTCTCAACATTGTTAAGTACAGAATGTACATTTGTCCTATGGCTTAATGTTGCTTCCTTTTGTTAATCTAAAGCCACTGCATTATATATTTGTTTTACATGTTTAATTTCTGTTACATTGTTTCTTTCATTTTTAAGCTGCTTTGCTTGTGCTATTTAAATCATTTTGTTTGTATTTGTTCTTTCTTTTATCACCAATGCATGCATGTGTATGTCTTCTAGCAGAACTGCCAAAGTGCCACTCTTTATTTTTATTATGTCTGCCTTCTGTCTTCCTCTGCTTGCATGCTGCTTTGCCATGGCCCAAACTGTGGGTCTTCCTTCAGCCAGTCCCCCATCTTGCTGCCTGTCAAAGCTTGCCTCTGTGGGTTTATTAAAGGCTTTCGCCTCCTGCTAATGCCAGCAACACCATGCCACCGCCTGCCACAGCTGTGCCAATCTCACACCACCTCACTAGTTTTGTAAGTGTCATTGTGTGCTGCTGGCATACAACCTAGTGGTCTTTGAAATATAGACTTTATGGTTTCTAAATGGCTCGGCGTTCAACTTTTCTGTTATTTTTCTAGCTGTTCATTTGCAGCTTAAAACAAATGAATAGAGCTTGTAAAAAGAAAATATAAATATAATACCCAGATGCACCTAACCATTGGTCTTCTAACTGAATATTTAGCAAGGATGAAATAAAATTAATTGATTTTTTTTTTTTTTTTCTACTGAAATCTCAATATGGGACTAATTTTTAATTTACACTGGATGAAACTATTTATCTTTTGCATCCTTCAGCTACACTTCTAAGCCCAGCTGTGTGCTCACTGCTGTGGGGAACACAGAAGTAATCTGAAATGTAAGCTCAGCAAACACCTCCAAATACTTATCCTCTGCACAGAGCTGGATCAAGTGGTCATGTGTATGTATCTTTGTGGTTAAAAAAACATTTACACAGCGGTTACTGTTGTGCTCGGAGGAAAAGAAGTGATGATTAATCATCCGGTTCTACTGGAAATAACAGTTGACAGATTTCTGGTCATATTCATCGTCACAGGGCAACAATTCCCACACCACCTGGATTGGACTGTTCTATTTAGTTGTGTTACTGTTATAACCCTTAATTTTGTTTGGGGATTTTTCAACATAACTATCAGAATTATGTGAAGTGTGTTTATTTTTAGTCATGGATGTCGTGATTCCCCAAATTTCACTTCACATGGTCAATATCCTGTAATTCTACAGCACTTAGTCGATTACTACATTCAGTCATCTGTCTCTTCGGGTACAAATTCACACACTAGTGATTGTAAGTTACTACACTGTGGCCTGGGGCAGTCTGCAGAAACGGGGAATTCAAACCAGCAACTCACCAGTCACTGTAAAAACTATCAGCATTAGTTTCCAAAAAATATAATACATGTTGTAAGTTAAGGGGGTAGGGAGAGCTTATGTTAAACTTTATATTTAAAACAGAATTTACTAGATGACTTTTCACATTTCCTTGGTAGGTCAAACTTTATAACTTGCATTGGTCAACACCCGTTTAACTTAAATGTCTACAACATAAGCTTTTATTTATTAAGTCTGTTTTAATTGTGTTCTTATTTATACTGAATGTCTGTCAATTTTTTTGTTTTTTTCAGGCTAAACGGTTGGAGTGGAAAGAACAGGAGCTTGCCACCATCTCTAGTTTCTACAAAGAGCAATTGGATATACTGGAGAAAAAAGTAAGGAAGCTTTTTCAATTTTTTTTTATTGTATGTGGAAGCATTAAAAAATCTCATAAACAGGTTTTTGTTGAGGCATGTTTCCAATAAAGAGCATTGATTTGTTGCAGTAGCATAGTGCCTCTGGCTGCAAAACAATCCAAAATCAACACCTCTCAACCTCAGTGCTTAACACCAAGTATGAGGTGTTTGTGCTGATATGATAAGTTGGCTGTATTTTAAAACATACATTTTATTTTTGTTTTAGCTTAGCATTCTAGCTTGACCTAATAGGTCTTAGACATAAATATATAAAAGTGCTCAGCTTACAACAGATGTAATATGCAGATTTCTGCAGGTTTTATTCTATATTTCTTTTCTTTTTGCAATTTCTCTGAGATTTGCACGATTCAACCTCAGGATAGTTTTGGCTGGTTGCCCGCTCCTGGAAACATGGGCTTATGTCTTACTGTAGAAGGATGGATAAGTTAAAAATGAACCTTTTAAAATAAATCATTAGCAGCCATCACATCTCAAGGCGCGTTGGTGAGATCTTTCTTGCTTGACATTTGTTCTTTTTGGTTTTTGTTTATCACTCTCTCGGTCTACTTACAGCGGCAAACAGCCAAACTCTTGGGGTTATATGGTGGAGACACCTGCTGATGATCAATTTAATGTGTTTTAATTAGCATGAAATGACTCTTTCACTCAATATTCCTATTTAAATAACATAATGTCTTTACTTTGGTTTCATCTTAGTTTAATAGTGATTTTGGTAAGATGTTCTGGGTTTTTATACACTTTAAGTAAATACTTTAAAACCATGTTTAAGGTTAGATCAGTTTTAGTTTCTCCTAAAGAAGTAGAACTTCTAAATGAAAGAGAATATAATTTTTTTCCCTGTGGTAGCTGGGATAATTAATCTAACATGATAGAGTATTTATGTTGTACAATTTTAAAACTAACTTAAAAAAACTGTTTTGCAAGTTGTAAGTGTAGATATGCTGAAAAAATATGCAAGCTGAATTTGATTTAAATTACTTAGGCAGAGTAAAAAACAGGAAAAAGACTAACTAGAAAAGTGACGTTAAAACCTTGAAAGGTTTAAAAAAAATGAAGGGAGAGATATTCTTTCATGAAACATTTAGTGGGAGCAAAATATAAAATAAAGCTGTGAAAACCTCAAAGAAAAACAGTCCTCTCGGTTCTTACACTTTTCCTTTTCCCCTCTGGGTGTTACTGTTAGCATTCACAGCTCTTCCCTCTAGTATTAGTTGGAGACTCTTTGGCTCTTCCACTCCAGCCTACCGTCCCTGCGGCAGGGCCCATCAGGTATACAGGAGCGGACCTTATCTAGTCCCTGGCACTCACCTCCTTTAGGCCTTTGAGAAAACCTTTTACATAGCTGAGTTAAATGGAGGGGTCTCTGCATGACTAGTAGCAAGCGGCACACGTTGCAATGCTCGAAAGAGAAGACTGATTGGCAGGAGAGTGCAGGATGCTCTATCTTTCTTCGCTTCCCTTCACAGTCCCTTTTTCTCTCCTATCTTTTTCTTCCCCCCCCCCATCATTTTCGTGCAGCTGACCTGCATGTGGATGAGGCACTGAGAAAGAAGGGACTAAGTGGGAGGAGATAAAAAAGGCTATATGGACTGTCCCCAGCCGGCGACAATCTTCCACCTTATTTTCCTTCATTTTGCAGCTTAACACTTAATTCATCCAGCTCCCTATTCGTGGCATCGCTTCCATTTTTGTGCCTATCTTTGACCTTTTTATTATCCCATAACTGTTCCTGAATTTAGTTGGTTGAAAACAAATGGGCATTTAAAACCTGAATGGTGACTAACATAGGTCATATACGTACAATTAAAAAGACTACAAAAGTTATGCACACTGAAAATGTGACAATATTGTTCTGATATAATATGCATCCCTAAATCTGTTTTTGTAACATTAGTTATTACAATAAAGTTAATTTATCATCTATTTTCACTGTTAATGGCGTAAACTGTTAATGAAACCATGTGGTACTAATTAGCAAATCTAACAGCAATTTTATGCTTGTTTCAAATAATAAAAATATGCTTCAACAGCTGTAACAAAAACTTTGGGCTCCACTTATGTTATTTATAAGGTTATAGAAACCTAGCAAACCTCCTCATATTGACAAGCCATTTGCTTTAGCCATTTTCATATTTGCACATTTTAAATGCAAAGTAAGAAAACCAACATTTTAATGAAATTACTGCTTAATCTTGCTTTCAGTCCACATTTTCCCTGGTATTAGATTAAACCCTTTTTTAAATTGGCTTAAAGAAAGTTTGAGTGTGCATTTGTGTGTTGTCCATTCCCCCGTGGTAAAAGACAATAAATTATACCCCAATGTCCAGTTTTACTTATGTATAAATGAAGATAGGCTATTTAGTTGTCTGATGCAAAGCTGATTCCGTTTAAGTTCACTACTGACATAAATGTGTAAACAGCCTGTGTGCGGGGGTGTATGTGTAAACGTGTGATAATTGTCTTTCTATTGAAAGGTTTGTGTGCAAGCTGTTGTCTTAGAAGTACTTAATACACAGTAGCCGGTCGATTACACAAACTATGGCTCCTAGTAAGTGGTGTACTTTCTTTCACCTAGAACAAAAAAATATATATAATCTGTTTATTTGACATGGATTCCATTTGATAAGTTCTCATGTGTATTTTACCATCTCTTATGGACTGGATTTATGTTCTTAGTACTGCAGGTTCAGGCATAGTATATTGCACTGGTATACACTGATCGAGATTTCTACTCATTCAGGAAATGCAAATACCAAGTACTTAAGTAGAGGCCAACTCAACCCCCCTTCCTTCCTGGAAGAAGAAGCAGAAGAACATTGTCATTACATATATTGCTGAAGTTTCCAAGAAACTTAGGTTGTCTTCCTTGCATAAAATTCTGGTGACACAGACCAAACACAGCAATGTCTACATTTTGGACAGGGAGGACAAGTTGTTTGAGAGGGGAATGGAATAGGCCTGTGGAATAGGCTTTGATCGCTGTCAAAAAGATGTATGCACACTAAAGTTCTTGTACCCAAAATTCTGCTGAAAATTTTGAGTCTGTGAGTATGCATGAGTATGAGTAGCAACCGGTTAGAGAAGCTGCCTTAGGTGAAGCATCACAGGTAAGATCAATATATATCTCTATATCTCCTCCCGGTCCACTGTCTTCCGTCATCTTTAAATTTGGAGCGTACTGTGTTTGATGTATTCATGGATTAATTACTCCGCCCTGTGGCGTCATTGTAACAAGTTTTTCCTGGTACCCACAAAGTTTAATTTGTGTCCACAGAGAAAGGAAGAGTTCGTAGACGTAAAAATTAGAGTTGTATTCATGAGACATTGCACTCACAGCTTTTAGATTCATACCCTCAGACTCACAAATATTTCAGCAGAATTTAGGGTACAAGAACATTGACGTATAAATAAGAATACGAATGTTAGAGGTTTGCACCTTTTTGACACCCATATTACTCCATAGTTCTCTGAATTCATCTTTCTAACACCAACACTGCAGCAATGACTCATGTATCGAAGAGCTTTTCAGTAAATCGCAACTTTAGAAATGGGATCCTAACATGTTAAATGGCATTGTTAGGGATATGTAGAGCAACAATAAAGCATAAAATTAGCTGAACATGATGTAGGGCCAGTGATTCCCTCATCCTAAATGCCCTATTAGGTACTTCTAATACTTATACTAATAATGCTTTATTAGTATAATTTCTGTGACTGCAATATATAAGCCTGCACTCATAAGAGCTGTCCAGATGTCCTACATGATGTCACCAGATGCATGATTAAAAAGTCATTTTAAAACAAATTGCAAAAACCTGACATGACATCTACTGTATGTCGCAAACTATAGCTAAAGACAATTTGACAGATTATATTAAAAGCTTGATAAATGGCTTTGAATTTCATTACTTTCATAAAACAAACAACTATAGAAATAAAAACAGAATCATAGAGATTGCATTTATTGAACATACAGGCACATCCTTCAATTCTCCAGTTCCCTAGTCCCTTCCCCTCCATCGTCTCGCCCTCATTAATTTTTGGAAGCTCTCCTAATCTCTCTGCAGTGTACAGCTAGAGTCTATCCTGCTTCCTAAGGCAACATACCCCGCGACTCTGTAAACAAGTCTTAGTTTAAAATTCACCTTGTTTAATCCCCTCTTCTCCCCCTTCTCCGCAGACTTGTCCCTCCGAAAGTAAAATTAATCCGCCTTCATCCATGCGTGACGCGTGAACGAACCCCTCCCTTCAAAACCCTGACATCAGCCGATCTCAGTCAACAGCTCCTAGAGAGTGTTCAGACAAGTGTGCATGCAAGGATCATCTGAACACCGAGAGTCGGGAGCAAATACAGATTTAGTCACACACCTGCATGTATGCAAGATTATGCTCAAACACAGCACACATGCATTCACTGTAATCCCCTCCATGAGCCTTTCCAACAACCTCAAAACCCAGCTTTTGCCCTTGGAGGGTTATCCCCTCCCTGCCTTTTCAGTCTCTCCACTTTGGGCTTTTGTCCCGACGGGTGGAAACGACTGGGAAGCGCTCAGAGCATGTTTGCCAGTGATAGGTGCTCCCATTCTCTGGTGTCTTGAGAGCTGATCTGACACTGCTGCTTGGAGTCTGCTCTAGTAAAACGACACCAAAGTTTATGTTAATAAACTGAAACACAAACAGTCTCAAAGTCCCACAACAACTCAAATTGATAAGCCCAGCATGCTAATCCAGATGTTTCAGTAATGACTCAGTTTTCTCTTTTTTATGTTTATTTCTTGCATGGCCAGAGAAAATAATTTGCCATAATACAGTTAAAGTATTTTTATTTTTTTAAGTACTACCGAAAATAAATATTTCTAAATATGCTAAAGTTATGTTATGTGAAAAATGCCAAAACGAACTGTTACACTACTATGCTATGACCAGGTTACATTAACATAATTCCTATTTATTTATTTTTTGCTTTATTTGTTATTTTCAAATGCATAAAATTATTTGACAATAATGAAAGTAAATAAGGCAATTGTCAAATTATGATCATGATAATGGTTATTGAATGACAAAATGTGTATCAATACTAGTACAATGATCCCTAGCCACACCTAGACCTGTAGCATCAATTAATCTTTTAAATAGAAACATTACAGACAAACTGATACATATCATGAAGTAGGCTAAAGATCTAAAAACACATCCTGTCCCAATCTAAAGAAATTCAAGAACAATTGAGAAAAGTCCATGAAATTTGAATAGTTTCCCAAATAATATCAGTCAATAGTCATGTGGTCAGTAATTTAAAGATTAATGATAATTTATCTTGCTTTGCAGTTTTAAAGTCCTTCAAACTGTTACAAACTGTTTCCATTGTTATAATTTTGGACTTCTAGTTTCCTAAGGCTAAAAATGTTTTATTGTGTTTAGTATTCGCTCATACCTAATACTTGTCCAAGATGTATCCAGTTAATCACCCGATCACTGCTGGAGGTAGCCAACAGCCTCTCCCTGAACCTGCAAGCATGGGCGGGTATAGCTAATGGATGGATGGACAGATGAATGGTACAACAGCATTAAATGAAGAATGTGTGATAATCTTTGCTAACGTGTTGGGTTTTCTTCCATCCATGTATATGTTTTCTTGCGTTCTTTCACATTTTCTGTTCAAATTACTCTGATTAAACTCCAAACCATTTTTGAGGTAATCTTTTGAACCCAATCTCAATTGTTGAGCAAATTATATGCAGCAGGCATATCTTGACGGTTGGGTACTTTTTTCTTTTGCTCTATTAGACCTACTAGTATGCTGTGATAGAAGCACAACAATTTATATTAAAATCACAGACGAATTGGTTCATTAATATAAAACTGATTGATACGACACTAATATTTATGTTCTGCCGCAAAAAGTGGATTGGCGTTTATCTGCAATTTTTAACTTTTTGCCTGTAAAACTTGGTCAGATTGTTGTATTGCAATATTTTAGTTTAGACAGTCATTCCCTGTAGCTTTATAAAAAATAAATAAATAAAAAAAGTCATCAGGGGGCTGCTGTCTGGAGTTGTGTATCTGAAATGTGGTCCCTTTAAGAGGGATAACGTCTGATTTATTGCCTTAATGAGTTGTAAAGGAAATGTTACAGGGTCAGATAACTGTATCACAAAGAACAGAAGCCGAACAGATTAAGTAACAAAATACCTGTGAGAATATGCTGAGTCTTTTTTAACACCAGGCATTCAAACCATGGCAAGCCTGTCTTCAGATGAGCCTAAAATAATGAAATATGAAAATGACTTGCGGGCACTGATGGAGTAGAGGGTTTGGTATTGTGGGGGAGGTTTGTGTTTGATCCCATCTCCTCCTAGCACATTCACTTCAATTATCTTCTCCTATCACCTCATCTATTGGGAATATAGTGAGTTATTAAGTAAAAGCTTGAGTGCTGCGGTTATTGGTTTAAAATGGTGATTACTGCAATGAATTTGTATGAGAGGGTGGCCAGAGAGATTAGGTTCGTGTTTTTTTTTTTTTTTTTTAGACGAACCTTTTTATACGTTATGACACAAAGCCTCTGAGGGGATAATCCTGAACAGCTGATATTGAATTATTATTATTTTTTAGAAATCAAATGGTGCAGTTTTTTTTTTTTTAAAGCTATCTGCTTAAGTCTTCTCGATGCAGTGTGTTTACCTCTGCAACCACCTGATTATTCAAGTAAATGTGTGCTTTATATGACTTTGCCCAGCAGGTAAAAGCTGCTTCTTGGTTGTAATTGCTATTTAAATGCCAGGGTTTTTCACATGAAATAAAACGTTATGGAGTACCAGCAGAGCGTCAATATTCAGATTTGTAAGCAGGCTGTAAAATCCAAAGGTCACTAATTTATGGAATGTGACATTTCGAGTGGAGCTTTCTGCATTTTGCTCATCACTTCTGGCCTATTACTGTGTAAATTAAAGCAGAAGAAATGGTAGCAACGCTAGTAATGTTGTGTAAATATGCAAGTTGTGATGCTTTAATTCATGAAACGTGAATAGAAAATTTTGACAAAGTAATGTTTTTAGGGTTTATAATAACTCAGAAATATCTTAAAACCCAGAAACAATTTCTTTAAATAAAAGAAAAAAAGAGAACCTGAACAAAGAAGCCTGTTTTATACTCTGAACATATATTTTTAGTTCTTGAAAAATAATCTTACACATTTAATTTTGTGCTTTACCCTGCAGAACTTGGAGAACTACCAGCAGACGGCTGAACAGTACAGCAAGGCTGCAACTAAAACTGAAGCACGGATACGGTAAATGCAAAATATTTGAATCGTTCCATCTGTATTAAAATTCTTTCCCCACTGCTTTATGAATTTTTTTGTCTATAGTACTAAATCTGATCATGCATGTACCTGGAAGTATCTTGTTTGCGAATCAAATAAGTGTCTGGTCGCTAAAGCAGTGCATAAAAATTTTGTATCGCAGTAAAAGAAAAAAAACTAAAATTTCAACAATAGTCAGACAACAGTGTGGATGCTATTTGCAATAATAGTGGTCTGCTAAAGTGGACTTCACACCTTCCAGCTGCTTGTTAAATTGTTTTACTCACAGTTGTGAGAGTGAGTTACAATTTACTATTATCACTCCTCATTTTGTTTTCTCATATTGTGACTGAGATGTCAAATTAACATGGATAATAATTTTGCTCCATGCTTTTGATATATTGTTAAATCTTGTCAAAACTGTGTTGAAGCAACAGACGTAAATATTTAGAAGTAATACATACTAAATGGCTCTTTAAAACTGTGACATCTGTTTTGGTGTTATGGTCTTGGCCAAGTGTGTTAAAAAAGGAATTTGTTAAATATAAAACATAACATGCCACATATTGCTTACATTTCTGAGTCTACAGAGGCAAAGATTGGGGTGTTGCTCTCTATGCAGAGACAATACACCTTAATTAACACATATCTTTACATCAGTCTAAGAACACAGTATAATAGAATTTAGATTGTTCCTGGAGTTGGCGCGATATTTTGGGTTTCATCAAGAATGTAGGTTGTTCCTTGAGTTCATTGATGGTTATGAACATCCTCTATATTCTTTTACTCCCATGATACTGTAATTCCTCATTATTGTGGTGAAACCGTGTGAGGATCCAGGCAACAAAGTGGGGTGGCTTAGTGGCAGCAGGGCTGCAACTACCAATTATCCGAATCATCGATTAGTCAGCAATTGTTTTTATTTTAATTTTAATTATTCAACTAATCAAACAATTATTCTCATTAAAAATAAATCGAGCTGCTATGCACAATAATTTAATGTGATAAAATGCCCGTGTTACCTTCCAAAGTTTTGTGTTTGTTTATAGATGCAGATAAATGGATATGCACTCTTGAAATGTAAATACAATGAAATGTTTAGTCATACTTTTATTTAGAAAAACCAACACTGCTTTGGAGAGGACAGTCTGAAAATTGGATTAAGAAAAAAGCCAAAAAATAAAATTTCAAGGAAGGTTCAGCTGAATGGGAATGTATGTTGTCCTTGAACGAGAGTAACGTAGGTGATTAACATTACTCTTACCTTAATATGTAATGTTTCAAAGAGGTTTTAGTACCTCATAGAACCACATAGCTTAGTGTCAGGTAGTTTTTCCCTGTAGACTTGTTATTATAGCATACAATAGGGCATTAGAGCTTCTTCTTTTTTTCTGAAGCAATCAAGATCTCAGCTTGAAACAAAGTTAATTTTCTTTTTGACTTTTATTTTGAAGTATGAAATATGTTTGTCTGTTAAGGTTCCTGTTGTATTAAGGGGGCCTTTTTAAAAACTGCTCTTGAGTCGGACAATGATTCCACCACGTTTACATTATACGTGTGTTTTGCCAGAGTTAGCATCTGCCTACCTTTACAGTTATTGAGCTATTGCAAAAACAGGATGTTTCATGTCAGTTTTTCCTTAAACACCTGAATCACCAAAATTAGTCAGCCCAAGAGTTTCTGATGCAAGGAAAATGAGCACAATTCTCCCAGGATCAATTTTGGGCAACCCCAAAAGACACTATTTGGCCTTTTCAAGCTTCTCAATCAAGAAATATAAATACATGTCTCTCCTTTGGGGAGAAAACAGAGTTCCGATCTTACCTGTTGTCAGAAAGCAGTTCAGCTTTATTCAGCCACCCTGACACTGCCAGAACATGTGGGACTTGCTAATTAATTCTGCTTCATAACACTAATTCTCACTGCTTTTTTGTCATTTCGTCAGAATGTCTTAGATTTTCCTCTTAGCATTCATTAACACTTATATACACTTTATATTTAAATTTTTCAAATTTCAAGAGACTTACATATTACATCTTATGTTTCTCACTGTTCAAATTTCCGCAGTATTTTTAAAAGACCATCTTACAATATGTGAATAGCACAACAAATGTGTGAATAAGGCTCCTTTTTACATATTATTATTTACGTATTCTAAAAGTGTGGATTCTATGCTTTCTAATGATGTCAAAAACATAGAAATCAAGAGAAATAATAAAGATATGCCCATTTTATAAGTTTCGCTTTCCTAACAGGTTTAGATGGAAAACACAAGAATTTTCCCCAAAACTGGTTTGGCGTGGTTAACTATGACTACCTCCAGCATTTTCAATTAACCGGTTAGAACAGGGATGTCGAATTCCTTTTCATTTTGGGTAATATTAGCACCATGAATGTCCTTGCACTATCGTAACTGTGTTGTTAAAACAAAAGTTTTATATTGTGGATTTCTTTATGCTTCTTGAAATGAATTCGATTAGTAAAAAAAAAAAAAAAAAAAAGTGATCTTCTCAGAAATTAGGTTTGTTTTGTAATTTTTACATTTCCGTTCTAGCAACTTAATGATACTTTTTGCTGACATTTTTGATTAAAATAAATTGCAACTCTTATTATGAGCAAAGGCAATAGTGCAGTCAGTGCAAAGTACAACTTTAGTCCCCTTCTAAAAAGGAGGCACATTATGGTACATTAGTCACAGATTTTTAGCCAGGAAAACCAATTTGTCCACTTTATCTGGCTTGAGAGTTTGAGAAATTTACAATTTTGCTACCTGTGCTAAATACTCTTTTAGAGGGAGAACTTGTTGCTGGAATGCACAGATCTTTTCGAGCTGGCTGGCTAACTCTCTCATTCATAACAAGTTTGGATCCCATCGGGTTGGTGACTCTGTGAGGAGTTTTTGTTGAGGTAGTTTGAGTTCTGTTTGAGCTTGACTCAAGTCCCTTTTCTTCATCCAACTGAAGGAGAATGCACTCACAACTTTCTTGATAACAGATGTTATGCGATCAACACGGTGGTCTTTGACACTTTTTTCTAAAACAAGAACATGATATAATATAATGAATGGTCAGATTCAGATAGGGCTCCGAAGTGCGACTTGACCACAGATCGCTTGTTGTTGCTTAAAACTGAAAGTTTTGAATGCTGGGTTCAATTTTTTCACGGCATTCGGAGTACAGGCGGGGAATCGCAGTATTGAAGAAGTATTTACGGCTGGGCAGCTCGTACCGCGGGTCAATTACTTTTAGCAGCGTTTAGAAACTGTAATTCTCCACTGTTTTTATCGGGACCATAACTTTAGCTAGGTAAAATGTCACTGCCTCTGTTACCTCCTTCCATCGCTTGCTTGTCTTTTCATAAGCGGTCCCTTTTATTAAACGCTTCCGATAAAGTTATCTGTTTTGGCTTGACGCTGGCTGATGACCCTGCTTGCGGTGCGGTCCGACGTGGGAACTGTATCTTTGCACACCTTATAAATCATTCAAATACATTTTTGAACAAAAATTTTGAACAAAAAAAAAAAAATCTTTAAAATTATTTTTTGGGACCAACTCCTCCCTTTTGCTTTAATCCAGGCTGCTACCGCTACACAAACAAACATGGCGTCTGCGCTCGCTGTACTTCATTATGATTGGTTAGTTAAGATCACGAGCACGCAAAACATCTGATGCTTCTGCGGGCGACATATAGCTCTATAAGATATAGAATGTGCTACATAGACGATTCTGCAAAATCTCTTGTTTTCTGGTACAAACTGTTTTTTACATGTGGGCCAAAAGTTTTCATTTTGGTCTGGTTTCACCAAAGCAGCACATGTTTTCAGTATTACATACATTGCTTGAAACATATTTTTAACAGCACTTTGTGTTTATTTCACTAATGGCTTTCATCCTAACACCCATCAATTCAGACCAGATTTTTGGTCTTTACGATTAAGTATTCCTGCACTGGTTTAAAATTTAATGTTAAATTAAGTTTGGTGTTGCAATAAGAGAAACTATGAACAAATTCATGGAATAGTAATATTTTCTCAAGGCACAGTGGGTTGCAGCATAAATCTAGGGCAATTTAAAAAGTTGATGCTCAGTGTTGTGTAACGGACAATGACTTCATCCACCATGCTGACATCCTCCAACACCTGACCCACTGGAAAGATCTCCACACAATTCAGCACTCAAATTTTGTCCAAACGATTGCATTCGTACAGTTTTTGGTATTTTTCCTAGCTGCATGAATGAGGTCAAAAGATCACTTCAGCACAAGTTTTCTGAAGGAAGGCACTCAGTTCGTCTCAGAGTGCTGCCATTACTTTCATTATGTGCACACACACAAATGTCATTCCAATTTCCCTTTTCTATCTCTGCTGTACAGTGACGGACATTTTGTATTCTGACAGCCACGTGCTCATCATGTTCTGTCAGCATTAGGTCAATGTTTCATTGTGCAGTCCTCATGCTGTCATTTCACACTACACTGACTAGCAAGTAATTATTCTATTTGCCGACTTTTCGAGGGAGGAAGGGAGCAGTACACACTTTGCGATTTAGGTAAAATAGCAACAAAAAAAAGTCACACTATTGTGGCAGCTAAACATCTACATATCGATCTTCTACTTATCCACTTTATTGTGTGCTCCATCCAATGTTTGTAAGCTTTTGTGACAAATTGGACATGTACTATTGTTTTTTGTCCAAAAGTCATAGCAGACATTTGGGGTTGATACATGTCCACTGTTTCTGAAAACATTCATAAAACAATTCGTCTTGTAACTGGTGAGTTGCCGGTTCGAGCCCCCGCTTTGTCTGTCTTGGTCATTGTGTCTACCCCACAGTAGCTGTGTATGACAGACTGAATGCAGTGTAAAACCCTTTGGGGGTCCTCTGGACTTCATAAAGTGCTATTAAAGTACAGGCCATTAACCAGTTAAAACTGAAAGAGAACAAATATTTTGTTGTGTAAATGGAGTACCAATAATGTTATCTAGAAAGCTTGGTTGTTTTTTTCTTTGGCTTTAATACATAAGTTTAACAAAATATTGAACAAATGTTCACTAAATAAAGCAGCTTCTGCTACACGCTGGGCTGATCTTCATAGAGTAACACTGGGGTTGTATCAAGGGTTGTTAACTTGGCTGCTGAAAATAATTACCATGTATCTCTACTGTAGTTTTGAAGCAGTACAAATTTAAGCATAATTTTTGTTCTTTTTGGCAGTTGAAGCCACAACTTTCTGAAAGCTGATTTAAATCTTTTGGCACGATGGGTGGAGTAGGTTTCTTGAAATCTGCAGGTTGTAGGTTGACTTCCAGCTGCTTCTGTCACATGTTGATGAGCACCAAGGGACTTGCCTTCTGATTTATGTATCAGTTTTTGAATGGGTAATGTGGCTTCGCTCACTGTAAAACGCTTTGAGTGGTCGACACCAGGTAAGTTGAGTCCCTTTATCATATTTTGAACTTGCTTTACAGATTGGGAATACACGATAAAGCGATTCTGGTATCTGATCATCAGCCAATATTTATTGCACCTGTGATTTCAAAATGGAAAGGAAAAAAAAGTATTAGCTGATAACTTTGTAAAAAAAAAAAAAAAATTGAACTTCAGTCAGCCTAACTTTTTTGTTGTTGTTAGTTGTTCTTTGGAGTATTTTTAGTTTTATCGATCAGCACCTCACCAGCACATCTGTTACCAGTTCCTGATATACAAGCTGATGAAACCAAAAACCCCATATTTGGTCGAAATGTTTGGCAAAGCTTTATTGAAGATAAGACTCGGGAACATAGGTAGAACTCAAAATAAATAGTTGCCTTGGGGTGTCCATTCAACCTATATACTCGAAATACCACCTGACTGCAGAGAAAGTACAACATTTTGGAAGGGCTTACCTTAAGATCTTAAAATCTGTTAATCCTCTTACAGAACCTTGTTACTCTTAGGGTGTTAGCAAAGAACCTAATTGAACCTTCATCCCAAATCTGAGCATTGTAGCTGGTATTTTAAAGCCCACTTTCTCATCTGAGCTCTTGTCAACAGCTAATTTATCAATGCATATCTAGCATGCATGTGATTGTTGTGCTGTGGCATGTTGTTTTTTTCTGCTCTTCATATCGCTGATTTTAGTTGTGCATTTCTGTCCTGAAAGCACAATGAGTTTCGATTGAATTTGTGGTCCTTGCAACGACAATGCACTCGCAGTTCAGAGGTCAGTTTCACACTTGTCATTTAAAGGTACTGCATGTCTTCACTGGTTTATCATTTTTGAGTCAATCAAATTTAGGATTTATTATAGAGGTACTAAGGTGATAAGTAAGCAAAAACAATGGTCTTTGCCTATTTATTCCACCAGTGTAAGATCCATAGGGTTAGGTGTAATATAAATTTGTTGTGGTTATTTCCCTTTGCATTATATTTTTTACCAGTATTGCGCCCTGATTCTCAATTTTAGCCAAATTGCTTAAAAGGCTATATCGTTTTTTTGTGAAGTAAAACAGTTTATGTAGAAAGCTCAATGGAGGAAAAAAACCAAAAACTGTCCTAAATCAGAAAGCTAAAGATGAACACTGATAGAAGGTCCTTATCCTTCCCAACTTGAGTGAGTCGTTCAACCACAAGTTTTCCTGATTGAGCAGTTATCAGCGATGAGGCGTCGCACACAATCACACGACCACGCAGGCCCCTTATCTTGTTCCTGCTTGTCACCTGTTTTAATGAAACACTGCCCTTATCCTTCAAAATCTTTATTTTCCTCTGTCCTCACAAAGCGAAACTGGGTAGAGGGATCAATCAGTCTGGCTAACTGATTGCAAATTTTTATCAATCAATTCCATCTGTTTCTAGCATTTCATGTCTCAGGGTAGAAATATAGAAGCAGGGCTCTGTCTATCTGCAGCCCGTGGCTTCTATTGCTCCTGGATGTTATTCCCATTTGACAAAGAACTGTATTCCTGCAGAGCTGAGATAAAATTTAGGAATGTAATATTGCAGTATGTGAACTTAAGTTTGTGTCATAACTTGGCAGAGGTTGGATAAATGTTTCCCATGACTGCCAAATTATACTTTGTAGCATAATTCTGTGGTTCATATATTAAGTGATTACTAAGTGAGATTAGTTTGTTGTGCTCACAGCATTTTCATAAAAGCTCCTCAAAGCCTCTTACAATAAAAGATGGCTGTTCTGTCATTTATTTTGATCTCACCCCAACCATGACATCTTTGATCCTCTCCTCTCTTCCTTTCCATTCAGTGCATTATTAAAAAATAAAGTTGAATGCCACAGCTGCTAGTCTATGCAACCAAAATCCTTGTCATTAATAAGCATCCCCCCCAGTACACATACAAACACAAACAATGCCTTCTCAGACACGGAGAATAATAAAATGCTACGCCCATTCGATCTTTTCTTTTTCTTATTATTACTTAATTCCCTCATGTCATGCGCTGCAAAAACCAAGAGCTTGAGCTCTCTTCATAAAAGGCCACACACCACAAGGTGAGACCCAAAAAATAATGAGAAACCTGCGATTCCATCCTAATCTTTTCCCCCTCAACTCTTTGCGCATCTTCGCCGACCCGTCACTTTTTCAGAAAGCAATTTGGATGTTGTTTTGCTACTTTTCTCCTGCAAGAGTTAGCAATCAAACTAACTGGGGCGACTAATGTTTTCCTAATAGGAGCTCACCTTTTCTTTCAGTCAAACGAGGTAGTTTGTGCAGATTAGCAGAGGCAATTTTCTGCTTCAGATTCCATTATTAACAGTCCTGCTATCAGACAGTTTCTTGTGTTTAAATAGAAAAAAATATATATAAAATTTTTTTCTTCCTGAGTTTGGATTAATACGTCGAGGTTATTGTTGTTATCTTGAACTCTTATGCTGTAATTCAGAACAGGTGCAAAGGCAAACATGTATTCAAAAGAATTTTAATCTGTTCACAAGTAACTGATTTCAACACAATACAATCTCTAAATCTAGAAGAATGCAAATCCCTCATCAATGTTTCACAAACATACAGACCCTTTTTTACAGATTTTTAAATGAATGCATTACTTTTGCATTCTTACTTTATTTTCAAATAAAAAAAGTTCCAGAAAACATCAAGTCTCGTCGTCTATTAAAATCAACCAATCTCATAGTCAATAACAAATCTTTTCTTGTCTTCATTATTTAATCAATTCTTGCCCTTATAGCCATGTTCTTAACATTAGGTAAAAGTGAATAAAAGGATTTCTGTGTTTGTCTGTATTTAGGATTAATGAATCAATGCAAACTTAATCGAGAGTTGAACCAAAATCCTATGCAACTGATCAATGATAGATTCACAAATGTAATTTATTACTCCATTTTGTAAAGAGGAACTAAATAAAAAGAATCAAATTCAATAATATGCAATTTATACATAGTATAAAGCACACTTTATATTAAGAAATTACTTTTAAAATACTAATATGGATCTGTTCCTGGTCTGAAAACCATTTTTGGGCTGATGTATTCTCAGAAACTAGAAGAAAATGTATCGGGTCCTAATTCTGGTTTCTAAGAGGAGATAAAGATTTTTTTTAATCTGCAGAAGAAGTTCTTGTAGCTTTTTTCTGTGGCTTCGGCATTTATGCTTTGCTGATGAAAGACGTCTTCTGTCCTACATGTGTTGAACGGCTGAGTGGTTCTGATCTTCGGGTATTACAAAAAGAAAATTATTAGTATGACCAAAATGGGGGAAATCATCATGGGTTAAGCTGCAGTGTCCAAAGGTGAGAGAGGAGAAAACAAAGCCTTTCAAAGCCTTAGCAAAAATTACAAAATCAATATCAACATTTCCCCATGTTTACCAGTGTCTAATGGAACTAAGAGCGATGCGCCTTCTAATGAAGAAAAGGTAAAAAGTAGACTCTGATGGTTGCCATGGACTACTGTTTATCCATGCAAAGCTGCAGGGGTATTCATCATTTCATTCATCACTGTCGCATTCGCTCTCTTTCTCTCTCCTTGGTTGCATTGATTACCCTCTTCATGAATATTCCCACTACCACTCATTTGTTTAATCCTGTTGCTTTACCCTCCACTGCAGATGGAAGCACACACAACCACACATACCAAGACTTCACAATAGACACACCAGCGCAAAGAAATTGCTCTTACCGTCTTATTTCTATAGACAGCTTCTCACATCTGTGTACACATACATACATACATACATACAAACACACACACACACACATTTTGGATTTGTTTAGCACAGATAGCACAGTTAACACACTAGCGTATGCATTTGTTGCCTATTTGTCAGAAAAGGTAGGAAACTTCAGAGCTTATTCATATGTGAAGGAAGCATGAATTTATAATTGCTTTCTGGCATAATATAAGGACAGCTCTGAGTGTACTGGGTGTTGGTGGGCAAGCATGCACCTAAGTCTGCACACGTTTGTGTAAATGTCGAGTGGTCATCCTAAGTTCTTTGTTTGACATGATAGAATATCTGGGTTATTGTAGAATAAAATGCTAATTTATTCCCTCTCCATTTTTTGCTTTTTGAAGGCAGCAAGAAAAATCATGTGGTGAACTAATTTTCATTCCTAATTACTAAATAATTTCCCAATATATCAGAACACATTTTATACTTGCATTAGGTGTTTTTGTTTTTACTTTATTTGTAATTTGTGAAAGTCCTGCTGCAGGTAAGTTTCAAAGTAGAGATGTGATCGTAGTTTTTCACCCCAAAATTACCTCTGAATTCTATAAACATGTTTGTACTCTGTGTACCATAAATACAATCAGGTTTTTAAAGTAAATTTCATGGATATGATTTATACTTCAGTAATTTTTCTGAGTTCTGGAGCAGTCCCGCTTGTTTATATAGGACATATTACATTCGCAGGTTTTTGTTTTGGTCAATAATGAAGTCATGGTTATTTACACCATTCTTCATTAAGTTTAGAAAAAACATCCATTAAAATACAAAGTTGTATTTCATCTCTTACAGAAATGTATTTTAGACATCAGATTCTTATATTTTATCTACACTCCTACATATATTTGCATTTAGACTCAGTACAGATTTTTATAGATTGTATTTCTACTGGTTAATAATAGAAACATTTCCGCTATAATTCCTTTTTTTAGAAAAATGCCAAGCCATAATGAATGTCTGACTGGTAGAATGTATATCTGTAGGAGAAACTCTAGTGGCAATGGAAGGAGTTAAGTAGAAATAGAAGTTGAGTCATTTATAGGACTCTCACTGATTAAGATCGTTCAGGTTCATGTTCAAGGGACAATGGGACTCAACATGTAGAAGCCAAATGAGTCATGAGCCCTGCTGCAAGCTATTAGGGTTTTAAGATGTATTTGATCATCTCCTTAAACAATCCTAACTTTGTCGTCCTCCCTGAAGCTCATTTGCCTCCAATGTCATTATTCCAAGTTTGAAGACAAAATGAGTAAACTTTTTGAAAGTGCAGCTCTCAACCAAGGAAAACACAAGAAATAACTTGAATTTGAACATGTAGATAACTCGTAATAAGTTTTTTTTTACTAGGGGTAAGAAAAACCTTTACATCATTGCAAGTCACTGAGAATGAAGAGGAGCTCCTTGAGTGTTGTCTGCTGGTGTGTGTATGTATGCATGCATGTACGCACTTCCATCTGCCGACCGCATGTTATCAGAGTTTCAAAACAATCATGCGGGTCAAAGTCTTATACATAACATATGTAAGTCAAAAGCCCTCTCCATCAGACCAAGATGGATTCTGGTATGTTGTATTCAAGTGATCTTCTTTAAAAAAAATGCGGTGTTTTAATGCTGATAAAAATGACAGGTTTAGTCAAAGGATCACATGTTGTGATATCTAATCCTTATTTGTGATATTAAAATTTCACATTTATCGTTTTTGTTTATCTTTTTAGATTTTCCAAACCTATATAGTTGGTATACCTTTTTTACATTTTAACTTTTCGAATAAAGATGTACTTATTTTATGGTATTTACGTTGCTCCTTTAATAGAAGGTCATGTTTGTGTTATTTACAAATGTGAAATTTAAAGCCCGTTTCTGTAGTAGTTTCATGTAGTCCCCTCAATAAGCAGTCCTGTTTCCACTGAAATGTTAAACGTTTTCATACAAATTTTTCAATGATAATATTTCAGGCTACAGCGGTGATGACAACTGTGGTAAAAAGTATTACTTCAACAATTAAACTGCGCTCTTCATCCCAGGGTAGACCTTCAGACTAATTTATCGGTTTAGTTGCTGCGTGTGGTACAAATGGTGTCCTTCTGGTTCAACATATGGCCTCATCTCTTAGTTTTGGGAGGTCATTTCTTCAAACTCCTGGGATGAGTTGCCAAAGCAACATCTCATCCAACTATAGCAGTATCTTATCAAGCAGGTCTGATTTGACAACTATGACTTGTTTTGTCAAAGTTAATAGTAGTTTTTCTTATTATTTTTTTAAATAAAATGAGATTATTTTGATAATTATTAAATTAAGAGGAACGAAAGGGAATTAAGCCAACTATTCATACCTTCTCCCTCACATTGTTCCATTACAAAAAGGCTAATATTTTTTGCTATAAGCTATTTCAAAGCATTGCTAACTTCTTTTTGTTTCCGTATATTGTTTGCAAATTTATGGATGTATTTTTCCCTATTCTTTGATTTACCAATTTTCTCACTGCAGAAGCTAATTTACCACAAACAACAAACCAATTAAGGATTACTCTCTTGTAGGATTATTATTCAATAACTACGTGAAGGTATTTGCCTCAAACAGTTTGATGATGTGGTTTGAATAGCGTGCTTTTGTTCCCATACACAAACTGAATGGACAAGTAAAATAACCCAAAAAAAGTTTGACAGACTTCTAAGCTGCTAGTTTGATGCAAAATTCATCTTTTTGCAGACTGGCCTTTGAAGCTATTATAGCTTGTTACAATTAAACTAAAACAAATAGTCTAGATTTTCTTCTGCTAATTATTCATTTTTATTGCTATGAGCCAGAAGTTGCTGATGACTCATGTTTCAAACAAACTCAGCTTTTCCTCAATGCATGAATTGACTTGAATAAAAAGTTAGATTTTTCTGTATGCAACAACATGTCTTCAATTAACAGTTATTGTTATTTCAATATATATCAGTTGCTGAGTTGCTTTTTTTAGCATAATCTTTGGACATTTTTTAACATAAGCCACTTAAGAGTGCTAAAACACTCTTACACTTGTCCGCTCTGGATTTATGAAAAACAATCAAAAAGGTTCTTGCTTGGTTTCCCTGATGAATTGCTATCCAAATAATGTCTCCTTCAAAGACGTAAATGAGGCATGGGGTCCTCCAGTAATTGAACATTAAACACAGGGTAGCATCACACTGTTTTGGCATATATTATGCTCTTGATTATGAGAAAATCAAGAGATAATGTCTTAATTTTACCAAGGAAACATTGAAATCCTGTGTTTCTAGAAGTGGCTGAAGATAACTACAAAGACGTAGTTTAAAAATAGCTTTGTTTTTCAGGATAAGTATTCATAAAAGTCCTCTGTAAGGATCGCATTTACAAACATTGTCAACAAATTACTAATATGAAGTAATGAACAGCTGTTGTAAAACTTATACCTGTCAAAGCAATATTGTTGCCGAAAAGGAAAAAAATCTCAGCTAAACTATACATGATTGCATCATTACAGATATTTATACTGTTATTTTATGGAGCAACTGAGGACTTTAATGTCACTGAGCCTTCTCTCTGTGCTCTGCTTCCAGACCCCGGCACAGTGCATCTCTGTGCACCGAGCTGCAGGCCAAGGTGCTCGAATGCTACAAAGAAAACCCACAGCAGACACTGCACTGCTCTAGCCTGGCCAAGCAGTTCATGAACTGTGTTCAGCAAGCAAAGAAGGTAAGCAATGGCTGCTGTCTATATATAAGTGTGAGGGGAAAATACAGAGAAATCTGCTTCTTTTTAGGACATCATATTTGTTTTCAGGTGATCTTTAAGCCAGTGAGATTTGGTCTGATTATAATGTTGGTAGTAGAACAATATAGCAAAAAGGACAAAGCATGCTTAGTTATTTAATCACTTAATTCTAAAGGATTTGCATTGTTCCTGTTACATTTTTTGAAACCTCAGTTTGGAAAATAAAGAAGTTACATATTTTTTTTTATATTGACACTCAACACTCTGTTTTGCATTCACTTTGCAAAGCATTTGGCTTTGCTATTGCTTTTTCAAACAGCGTTTAAACCCAATGCTTTTCTGCAAAGTGTTTTATTTACTCCATTTATCAATCAAAAAGCCATTCTGAATGGAGTAATTTTCACATTATTACCATTGCAGAATATCTTTCCGCAGCCTCAAAGTTATAAAAGGCTCAAAGCATCAATTGATGAATTTGCCTGTTCTAACAGTCGATAACAGCAAAGGCTCCGAATAAAAGCAGTCAGTGGTTTTATATTGTTTCAAACAAGTAATTACCAGTAGGATGCTGCTCTGCGTTATAAAAATGTTCATATTCTTGCACCAGATTTATGTTTTGAATTATCTAAAATGTGAATCAGGAGTGGAAACTGTTTTTCCTTTTTTATCAGTCACCTGTTTAAACCAGAGTCAGGCATTCAGAAAAGTCAGGTGAAAAGAAGAACTATAGACTAAATTTAATATCTACAGAGAAAAGGTTAAAATTATGACAGTGAAAATATTTTGAATTAGTCTCTGTGTTTGTATTACTTTTATTGTTAAAAAAACTAAACATCTGTGTGTCTGTTTCCCTGAAATTCAGAGAAAACTGAGCCGCTGCATGTTTTAAAGTTCACATTGTGGCTTTTTCTTTGTAGAAAAACAATCTTGACCCTGACATTTTATCGCTGACATCTTCTCTGTCTACCCTTTCTTTATAGGGATAATCTAACAGAGATTAAATCTTTCATTTTAAAGACTTGCCTGCACCACTATTTCGAAGATGGTGGCTTTTCCGTTTGACCTTTGAGACTTTTCAAGTATTTTTTTTTTCATCCCATCTCAGACTTTTAACAAATCATAAATGTTTCTAGAAATAAGATTTAAGCCTGTAAACCCAAATGACTTTACATTAAAGTGTTCAGTCTATTATAACATATTATCCTTTAAGTTGCTTGCTGATTGGATAGCTAAATCCTAAAGAGAAGGAAAACTTTTTCAGCAATTATTTTTTAGCTTGTAAACAAATTATTTTAATCATTGGCATACCTTGACCGTGGTTTGTTAAATGCAAAAATATTTCATCAAATGTTAAACAGTTCAAATCCCTTTTTAAGTTATGCCAGAGAAAGTCACTGAGTGACCAAAGTTTGCTCAGGCTGCCCTTTCCCCACCTTTTGTTGTGCACTACAAATCAGCTTGCTTAAAAAAAGCTACTAGACTTTGTTCCTCCTTACAAGATGGGCAAATGGTGGTTTCTGGAAAGATTTCTTGTCTTCAAAAACACTGGAAATGGGATATTAGCCGTCCGTGATTAGCTAAAATCCTGGAGTACTTGTGTAAGTTCGCTTAAAATTGGTCATTTTAGTAGCTCACACACACATGTACCTTAACATAGAATAATATGCACAGTGGAATCTGTCTTGGCACCACTGAAACTTATAGTCACTGTCCTCTTTACTTCTCCTCTCCTCAGCACTAAGGATAAGAACTGGCACTGGGTTGGCTGCATTGCAAACATCAGCCAATAGCATGTGACGTAGCATTACACTCCCTCAGTTGTAACACAGATTTTAGATATTCTTTTAAAATAAGAAAAAATATATATAATCTGTGACAAACACTGAACTGTAATTAGCATGGGGCCACAGAAAACATGAGTTTAAAACCGCACGACTGAGGTAGCCCAAAACAACAATAAATTAATTATCTGATATTATTCTAAATATTAATATGTTAGTGTTTTGGCTATAGGATTAAAAATGGTTATTTTTCTATTTTTCTTAAAAAACTGACATGTTTTTTTTGTTTTTATTTGTTTTTACAATTATGTACCGTAAATATCGTAAAGATTCATTTACAGGAAATTAAGTTCGTACTTGTATTGCCTCCAAAGCAGACCAGTATTTGTTTCTGATGTTGCTGAAAAAAAGGAAGTGTGTAATATTTTGTTTCAGAAGAGTTTTTTTTAACTCTCACAGCTTTTTGCAGTCTACAGAAGGCTCTCTTTAGTCAGAGGTCAAATGATGTTTACATTTGTTTGAAATCTTAAGTTTAAATATAGTTTCAATGTATTTTGTAGTCTTTGTAATTTATCTTTCTGTTATATTTCAATACTGTAGCTAATTTGATAAAACAAAATTGTAGGAAATTAAAAAATAAGTGCATATTGTCAAATTAGGTTATTATCAAATAGAGCAATCAAACAAAACAAGTGATAAGCATATACTGTTCCAACAACCACATATAGGTTTAATAAGAATATTTAAACTTTTTAATTTGTTTCTTAAGCATTATATGCTTCTACTTTGATGTCTTTTGCAGCTCTCACTACCTTTCTTCTTAGTTTTCCCCTTTTAAAAACGTTGTCACTGTCTTTCAGTTGAAACATTTATCACCTGTGCATTGGTTCTGATCAGCACTGGTAGTCAAAAAGGTCTTTCACAAGTGTATGGTTGGATGTAAATGTTTGCAATCATTGAACACGTCTTAAAGGTACAGGCACAGAAAATAAACTACTATTGATGCTCAGTGTTTTTATTTTTTAAACATATTTCTATCGGACTTTGTACATAAACCTCATCCGGGTATATTATTTTTTGCAATATTTTATTTAAAGTATGTAGAAGAGCACTGCTAAATTAAAGGCACATCTCTTGTTATAGTCTACACGTATACAAGAAAGATCACTAATTACATGTGTATAAAATCGTAACAATGGAACGTTAGATGAAGGTAGGAAAATTGGTAAAGAATTGTCCATAAGAAACGTTGAAAATCAACTCCAACAAAACCTCTGCTATATATTACTGCACTTTCTACCCTGCAGCTGTCAGACTGATGAACTCAAGCCCCAAATGCAGTCGACTAAATTCACCATGTAAAGTCATTACATTTATTTATTTATTTATTTAATTTGCTTACAAAAGGATCTAAAATTATATTTCGTGCCACAAACATGTTAATGTGACATGATATGACAACACAATTCCTTAAATCCTCCTTGAATACGCATGAAAGGACACCTTAAAATATTCCGCAGTTGTGTTTCCAGTTGCTGGTAAACAGCAGAAAATAACCAACAAACATTTAAGATGAATTTGACAAACAGTGGGCTTAACCTTTTGTTAACACCAACAACCCAAATAAACTAGCGTCTCTGACAAAAATACTGTTTTTGATGTTGTAATTTTAGCTTTGTACAACAGCAACATGTCTTTCCGAGACACCAGCAAGCTTTTAGGCGGGTGGAGAACAGTTTAAAGTGCTACTCTTCTCCTATCTCTTTGTTTTTCTTTTCGTTTTTATGGATTTTCTAAAGCTGATGTGTTTTTCTATGCGATAAAGCGAGAACGCAGTATTTTTCTGATGAATTTAATTATTTTCAGCAGCATGACATCTTGTTTTTAAATTACAGCTCTCAGTTTTCTTTTATATAGTCCTTCTTTTCATTTCTTCTGCGCGGATTGTGACATGATCAGCCCCTTTCTTCATATTTGGTTCCATTTTCTGTCTGCTTTCTGCTTTTTGGGGTGTTTTTTTTTCTCTGCGCTTACAGCTACGATGGTGTAAAATCTACCGTATATCCTTTAGTGTCCATCAGAGTGTGCTTGTCAATCATTCTGCCGATAAAACTTGCTGCCAATTTATCTTTTTATTTTTTATTTTTTTTGTTCCCCTTCCAAAGTTTTGATCTTGACATCACTAGAATATCTATCTCCCTCTTTCTGGCTGCCCTTTTGAAGTCTCCCCACTTCACTATCTGCAGTGGCGCAGCTTTCCTTACATGTCACTCAGAAGTGTTTTTTATGTTTTATAATTCATGCCTGCACACACATGCACAGTTTTTTTTTTTCTTTACACAGTCTTCCCTTTACCATCTGTTGAGGTAGTTGAGGGTATGGCCCTTTGCCCCCTCCCCTTCAGCTAACAGGCCCCCTGTCTATCCTCTGCTCGGGTCTCTGCTTGTGCTTTTCTTCTGCGTACGGGCCTTTGTGTCAGGTCTCAGCTGTACAAACTGTTGTCTGAAATATATAAACTAGATAAATGTGAGCACACCAAGGCACTTGGGAGATTTGTGGGGTTGGTCACCGGAAGATCAAATACCTAAATCAATTATATATTATATATAAATTATACCGTTTAACACATACAGCATAACCTATAAGTTACAGTTATATAGTTGTTTAAATATGAATACACACTTACAATGTGTGTGTGTTTGTGGGGGTGGGGGGTCTGATTTATGTGGTTTATCTAGCTCAGTTTAAAATTGCCATGTGCATGTTTCTGTGCTCCTTAATGCCTTCAGCAGAGGCTAACTATTCCAAAGAAAAACACTTACAGCAACACCCCTCACACAGTACTTGACCACTCTGAACCTGTGGGCCTCCTGCCAGAGATATTTGTTTTTGTGCTTGCCCCCTGAAATATCAGGTGAAGTATCTCGGTTTCAGGTTTGATTACTGAGGCATTGTAAAAGATGCTTTTGCAAACCACCGTTACGACGCTGTTTTTAGCCCTAATCAAAATGTTGTGGCTTTTAAATGAAGTACCTGTGTGAAATCAGCCCTGGTCTCAATATTTTGCCGTTTAGTCAACCACAAACAATTAAAGTAGTGCTTTAAGCCAGTAGAAGCATTGGTTGCAAGATTTTAGCTGCCTTTTGGAAACCAAAAGATTAAAGAGTTTTAGAGTAATTCGTTTAAAATGATTTAAAAAGACCTAAATAATCCTAAAAAGCCATTTTGATCCCTAATCATGATCACTGTAATGATGTATCTATGATTTTGTGCTATATATTATTCTAAATGTCCTCAAAGGGGTAAAACTACCCATTAATAAACTTAAAATATTAATAAATAGCTGTCTTAGGATTCGATGAGTACACTTATTAAACTTAAATAATATTAAACATCTTTTCACGCTAAGGTTTAACACATGGTCAAAAGGTGTAGAGAAGAAAACAAACTATTTCTCATTCTTTTTTTTCTTTTTTTTGCTGATGTAATTAAAAGCATTTGTTTCAGAAGTGTTTAGCTTTTTTTGTATTGCCATAAAGTTTTGATCTTCAGTCTTGTGAGCATTTTTTCATGGAGTCGTCTGTGAAGCTTAAGCTGAGCAAACATATCTGCATAGGACCTAGGACCAGGCTTGGTACCTATTTTCATATGACAATGTCAAACTTTTTCTTTCTAACGTCGATCTTATTGGCCTTAATTTAATATTGGCCTTTAACTGCAGGCTTCATTTATAAAAGTGTTACACCTGTAATGAAAAACAAACCAATATTGAACAGGTTAACAGTTCAAGAAATATACAAGATGGCAATCCTTTTCAGGTTGATTTTTTTTTTTAAACCATGATAAGTAAAGTTGGCAAGAAGGAATGCACTGTAGTAAATGTGCTTGCAACTTTTTGGATCAAATGTCTTTTTGGCCTCCGTCAGTGGTTTAGTTTCTAAAGACAAATAATTTAAAGAAATGCTGCCGGTGTATGTGGGCGGCAGAGAAAGAAACACAGGTTTGGGCTGCGTGGGTTTGTGGATAGATCCTGCTGTGTTTGAGCTACATTTCTCTCTTTTTTTTACCCCTCTTATTTTCACCTCCATTAGTTGTGCCATGTGGTGCGTGTTCTTGTGTGTCAGTACCTGTGCATCGTGTGTATCTGTGAAGTACCGTTCTGACGGCTTTCAAAAGCTTCAGTTGACATTTTCTCTAGCAGCTACATTTAATTCGAATTAACTTTTTTTTTTATTTTTTTTTTTTTACTTAGTGTTGCTAGTAGCATCTTAAGTAGGTCTCAAGTGACTTAGCATCTCTAACTAAAGGTTTAGTCCATTTACTGCTGGGAAAAAAACACTCAGTAGTTAAAGTATTTAAACAACAAATTACAGCCACAGACATGAAAGTGGGAATTCTTTTTAAACCTGTAAATGTTTTCTCCAGGAAAAAAAAAAGACAATTAATAGTAGATGTGAAAATCGTAGCAAATTCTATAGGAAAAAGGAAAGAAATGAGGAATGACTCATTGTATCTGGGATAAAAGCAGAGGAATAGAAGGAAGCTGATGAAAGACAGGAAAAGTAAAAGAGAGGGAGGCTCTTGGAGGCCTTTTTAATGGGTGAGCGTTAATGGGAAAGCTGTGAGGGGAAAGTGGAGAAGGAATGGGTGGATAATAAAGGGAATCTAAACACGACGAATAAAGAGATATTCTGTAACCGGGTGGCGATGTGTTTTGGCAAAAAAAAAAAAAAAAAAAGGTATCTTCTTTGTTTGGTAAATGGATTTATCGCCACAAACCCATAATTAAAAACCTTAAACACATTAGTTATTGGATATCAGTTTTAAAAATAAAGAATAATTAAGTACAGATTCTTTATTTGCCTCAAAACTCAATTAGCAGAAATTAAAACTCTTGCTTATTTTTCCTGCTGTATTTAAAATAACAAAATTGTATCGAAGGAAAAAAAAAGAAAAAAAGCATGTTTTGGGAGTCGCATGGCTCCGGCACGCCGTAAGCTGATGCTACTGTCCTCGGTTTGATTGCCAGCCCGTGTCTTCTGCTTCTATCTCAGGCATACTTCCTGTCCAGCTCCTGATGAATAAGGGCTAGTAGTGCCAAAAATCCTTCCAAAGGATGATGGGATGTTTTCCTACATTCTGAAACCCTTTACATTTCAACTTATGCCAGCACAATATAAGCTTTTCTTCATCACAGTCCATAAATTGTAGGGATCAGAGTTAAACATTCGACTTATAGAACTAGGATGAAAAAAAATTTTTACTTAGTAATTTTTTTTAATGTTCTTGTTCATCTATATTTTAACAGCGGTGAAAAAATATGTGGGACAACACCTTGGAAGTGTAAAAAAGAAACATCACTTCCTACAGTCAAAATGGTTATGCAGATACTGTTTTGAAAATATTAGGACACAACATTAAATGTTCATGTCTTTTAGGTGTTTTAATGGCATTTAAGAGAATAACACAAATCCTTTTTTCTTTCAAAGGGAATGGAAGTTACGAAACCCAAGTGTTTGTTTCATTGGCTAAATGAGCTTCAGCGTGTCTCCTCTTATATCCAGTCAATCTCTGACATAGGTGTAATCAATGCCTGCTGCCTCGCTTTCAGCTGTAAGATGTTTAGTGTGATTGTTGCATGTTCAATCTGTTTTATGGCACCCAGAGCATCGCAGTGAGATCAAGATCTAGCCTTTAGGGCAGACCGCCTTCAAAATACTGAATAATGACTTTCTAATTATGTATAATCTGACGTGATACACCTGTGTGTAATCCTAGCTGTCAAATTACTGAATCCCGCACAGACCTGTCTGACACAAATCATTTAGTCCAAGAACACACTTTGGTTTATGTTTATTTAAATGCCATCTTAATGAAAACTAAACACTTGAAAATTCTTTCATTTCCCTTTACAACTTATTTATTGTTTCATTAGTTTAAATGCAAGAATGAAACTTAAATGTAAAATGTTAATTTACTTTCATATGCATATTTCAATTTAATATTTTGTATTTGAAAAGAAAACAGAAATAAGCACTGTTTTCTCTTGTTTGTTTTTCATTTCTAATTTCTGATGAGAAAACTTAGTCAGCGAGCCATGGTCGGTTTCAGAACAACTGAAGTGCAAATAAAAGGGAAATTATATATTTTTTTTAAAAGACAAATTTCATAGAAATAAAGAGTTAACGAGCGAGAACAAAACGTTTTATAAGTTGTAAAAAGAAGAAATGAATGTGGTTGTGTAAAGCTATCAATAGTAGCAGGTGGTGAGCCCCACTGTGAGTCTTGGACTGCCTGTGTTCTCTGATCTGATAAAGCCGCCACTCTATTCAGCAGCCTTCTCCACACAGAGACTAAATTGTGTGTACCCTAATATTCCTGTTATTAATATTTTTTTTAAACTGCCATGCTTCCCTTCTCTTATTATTGCTCCCCATTGGTTTCTGCAAAAAACATTTTCACGCCCGTCTGCGTGTTATTTTAATAAACTTATGCACGTTTGCTCGCTCACATATTTATTTCTCTTCTCTTCATGAGTCGCTCTTTACTTCCACCCGTTCCTCCTCTGCATCACATCCCTCATCTCCAAGGCGACCACCGCATGATGGCACAGGCCTCATAAAGATTAACTGTTCCCTCTCATGTACCCTCTTTCCACCTCCCTACAGTAGTTCTCTCTGTCAAATCCATCACCATCCAGCCACATACCTTATCCCTTCTGCTCCTCTTCACTGATCGAGATCTATAACATGTGATCAAGTCCCTCCTGCCAGGCTTTGGCTGCTATGTTTCTTACTTAATTTGCTTGAGAGTAATGTGTTCAGGTTGGGGGGAAAACATGAGAATTGTGATTTTTTTATTTTTTTTTTACTTTGTGATTGAAACTGGCATCTCTAACCATACCAATAATAGGCAATAGACTAGATGAAATTTTGAAAAAACATGTACTACATTAAATTCATCTTTTCTCGACAGCTTTGTTATGAGCAATATCAATAATGTGATGTATAGTTGCTATAGATGAAGATAGATTGTACAAAAGTAGAACACATATTATTGCTCTACTTACCCTGTTAAGCGCTCTTTCTGTCCCAACATGTTGAAATCAATTGCAACACTGTCAGGGATATTAAACAAAATCAATTGTTGCTCAACGTAGTGTAAATTGGCAAGATTTTGACCTTATAGCATGCCTATTCTTTCAGAATGGAAATATTAATGGAAATGCTTTAATCCACTAACTGAATTTTAAAATTTTCATAATAAAAAAAGCATTAAAAAATATTAAAATGGAAACTGTTCCATTTGATACTTTAATCTTATTGAAAATGTTTTAAAAATATATCGGTTTTTCAGTATTTTCTCTTCCAATCACTAGTCGTGGTAGATCAAAGGAAACGGGGCCTGTTTTCATTCACTGGCCGATTGATTGATGCATCTCTTATCCAAATCTTAAAGTACACCACATAAGTCTCCAAATTGCAAATCTTTATTAGCAATCAGTAATCTGCACTTTGTTGTGTGTCATTCAGTCCAGCTTATCAGCACAACTTATTGATGCCCCCTTTTAAAACTTCAGTGTACAAAACTAGCCATCTGACAAACTTAACGCCATAATCAGTGAATTGCTTCCAACAGGCTTACTGGTACCAGTGATTTTGTATAGTTTCTAAAAGAAGAATTGGATGCGGATAGTCATTTGCATGTTCTCCAGTGTTTGTCCGTGAAGCTGACAGTCTACTTTTAAGACTTGAAACTGTAGTTTTTCCAAAAGCTTCTATTTAGATTAACCTCGATCATCCTCACCCATCTGTGTTGTTATGCTGTTCAGGTTGAAGGCTTAGTTAGCTCTAGGATATATGCCACATTTCCTGACCCTGCAACTGTCTCCTACTACTCACACTACTCTCTCAATATTTGTTGTAATTTCATAGAATTAGCTTATTTCTCTTTTTTGCTTTCTCACTAGAAGCTACATCTCAGCTGACATAATTTTTATGTGTAAGGCGGCATCAGCGTAGCTGCTAATGACTTATGGTCCTCTTTCGATACATGATGCACTTTACTCCAACCCTCAACTTTTGAGCTTCTGACGGGACTTATTGTGCTCTCATTTGTGCTACAGATTTGAAAACTACCTCTATTGCTGTTAATGTTCTGCTTTAGCTTTAACATGAAGACAACCTCTAAAACGGCGCATCTTTGTTTTTTTATCTGTTTGCACTTGCCTTCTCAAAGACCCCGTCTGTGGCGGATGGCTGCTCACACTCAGCAGGTTCTGCTGGAGGTTTCTTACTGTTAAAGGGGAGTTTTCTTTTTTTTCTGTCTCTACATGATTGCTTAGGATGAGCAATTGCTGCAATGGTAACAAATCAATGTTATCGGCTGTCCAAAATGCTTCTCAAGAAATAGTGATTTGCAAGTTACTTTGTAACTAATTAGAATAATAGAATAAACGTGACTGCTTTGTTAAATAACTAGGATCAATTTGGAATCTACTGTATCTAACTTGACTATAAATCAATCTTTCTGATTTCATTAGATTGAATTGAATTTTTTCTTTTGGAAAATGTCAGTAGATATTTGCTGTGAATTGGAACCAAATAAACACATCTAAATTTAATTTAATTATACAGAATAGCTTTGAGTTTGTAAAGCAGACTCAGCCATTATCGCTCTGAGTTCTGATCATTCCTGGCATCTGTCTCCGTCCCTCCTGAGAGGAGCTGAGTGCTGTTAGTGCAGAGTTGAGAAGACATTTATTGATTTGTATGTTTTTTTTTTCCTGGTGTATTATTTTTACTTTTCTCAGGAAAAAGTAAGGAAGGCCAGTGTCTTTGTAAGACAGCGCATCTTTATGTTTGCTCCACATATTTTTGTGTCCATGTCTCTGCTGTGTTTGCAGACCGTTATCTTATAGCTGTGAAAGTGTAAACACTCCCAGCATGTCCAAGCTACAGACTGTGGTTGTCATGCTGCTGATAATTATATCTGATCCAAAGCCTACAAACACGGCATCTGCTATTAATACAATGTAAATCTTTTATTAAAGCTTTATCAAATGTAATTTAAAATCTGTTTCGTTTTTTTAGAGCTGCATAAAACATTTAGTTGTTTCTCTAGAAAATAATAACAAATGAACAGGCCTGATTCTGATTCTAAAGTAATATGAATGATCAGCAGGAAAAAGCCTTATATGTGATTATTGGTTTATTTTGATGTCTTCATTCAAATGTTTCATTTTTAAGACCGTAATCTCACAAACCCTGTATAGACATTATGGCATAAAAAATTACTGAAAGTTATTTATTTATTTCTTGCTTGTTTGCTTTCTTTTCTGCATCATTTTACCTACACGTTTTAATTTGATTACTAATGATTGGTGTTTTAGCAGTTCTTGTATGAGACCCCAGGAAAACATGTCCCCCAGCCTCATGAACTAATTCTTCACTTTTAATGCAATAATTCTTATTGATATGTGTTATAGCAGCGCACAGTACAGGCTTTGGTTCTTTTTTGGCAGTCTTGTATGCGCAGGGTTGACGGAGGGCATCACATCAGAAGGAAGGAAAGAAACTAGCAGTGGCAAACTAGGTCTGACTGTTACTGTATGTCAGTGTAACATATCAAATCTCTTTGATGGTGAGTAAAAAACATCGAGTCTTTTGACCAAACCAAACAAGACTTTGGGACACTGAACAAGACAAAGGCTCTGCCAAGAACATGCATCAAGAACAAGATGCACAAAACTCTTAAAGCTTTGCTGCAAGGGAAGAATGTCATTTTGTTCTCACTCCCTTGGAAGATAAATCAAATTCTCTTCTTGCTTGGTGTATATTTGCCTTCAAGGAGGACACAAGAAGTAACATTTTCATTTCTAAACAAGAAAAGGTATTTGTTCAAGAAATCAGTAGTCTAAGATGTGCATTTGTATTAAAAAGGAAATGATGTACCTAAGCAGCAGCTGAAATTCAGCTCAGACCTTGAGGTGAAGCGTTTGTCTGGCCTCTGATACACTTAAGGTGTTGTGCACACACACAAAAAAGCTTTGGCTGTCCTAAACTTATCTAAGTTTGGATGGCAACACTCCAAATTTGGACGTGCAACAGGAAATTGAGCTGTCTGTACTGTAGGTGGTGTCAGGGGTCATTTTTAAAATTCATGTGCTACTTCATACACTATGCATTAGGCATAATATGTGAAAGTGCTGCAACACCAACAAACCTGTCGCAACACCCTCGCCCCCCTTAAACACATACACACTTACTGCATTTTTTGTGCGTTAATTCTTGCACACATTAGCAGCTACCTTCACACAAATGCGGGGTGTTTATGCACACACGCACACTAATGCTCTCCTCCTTTATGTCTGAGTACGTGGGTGGAGAAGTAAAGCCAAAGCTCCTTGTCACATTTGCCACTCATCTCCAATTCAAAGGCCAGCCTGCGATGCCCTCGGATGCACTTGGCAAGTGAACAGCTAACCTACCCGCCAGCGTATCTGCCCGCCAGCAGGACTCGGAGGCAGTTAGCATGCCAACCAGCCCACCCAGCAGCCACGAGCTAATGCTTCACTAACCCCGCGTTGCCCTGTGTCTCTTCCACCGACGGGGTGTTTGTTCATGTATTGACACATGGGGAGTTTAGTTGCACTGTGCTGGTTGGTAAAAAAAGAACAAAGTATTACTTTGTAGCAGCATGCAAACACCAAATATTTGAGTTCTTTCAAAAAAGCTGGTATGTCACAGAGAAGCAACCACAATGAGTTTAACTTAATTTCTTCATTTAATCTGTTCTGTCTTTGTTCCAAAAATAAAGCCTTGATTAATTTGTAAACCCTGTGAGCGCCTCATATAGACTTAATTAGGAAACTGTTGATTTCTTTTAGCTTTACACCATCATCATTACTTTGTGTGTCCACGGATTACTTTGTTGGAATGAGCTGCACCATCTGCTACTAAATGTTAGAATCCAATATTATATCAAGCAATATGTCTTTGAAGCGTTTGGAATAATCTTGAGCGACAATTTTTTTTTTTTAGGGTCTATGCTCTTGCTTTTAGTAAATATTTTTCTTAACAGGTATAGAAAGGTATGAAAGCTCCCAATTTTAATTTTCTTTTGTTTCCTTAACTATCACTAGATTAAATCATGTAAACACAGAGTTATAATTTAATGAAATGAGAATGTGGAAATTAGGAAACTAACTCAACTAATTTTTAAACATTTTTGACTACTTGTTATTTTAGAGATTACTAAATGTTTCTTTTGTATTTTTTGTTTTTTAATATTTTTATCTTTATAAATATAATCTTTAAACACCTGACTTGATCAATTCAAAACAACTGTGGCATCCCACTCTCACTTCTGGGAACCAGTCACAGAGACGGTTTAATTGAAACAAAGATTTGCACAACTCAATTATTCAATATTCTGGGACAAATGCTCCTTCTGTGTTACAAAAAATGAAAAAATTCAGCTGAATCCTAAAACAATGTCTCACAAATCTCTGCACAATCTGTTTTTATGCATTTTAGAATACAATTAGATTAAACTTGATAAAAGCAAATATTGAATAAAAGAAAAGGTTATTGGCTACAGATTGGTTCTATCATGTGGACAATAGGTTTTAAATGATCTGTTGGGTACTGTAAGTGGTATACTAAAGAAGTCTATTTGAGAATTTATAAGTTTAATTGGAGTATTTTAGACCAATATCTGTGTTTCTAGACTCTAAACGAATTTCGTTTTAAATTTTATGTCTAAATAGATTATGCTGACTTTTAGTAACACAACTTTTAATCAAAATGTTAATAAACACTACAAAATATTTGGAAAAAGTCTTCCATCTCTATCAGAAATGATTTAGAATCACAGTTGGGAAAGAGAACTCTCCAAAGGCCACATTTATTTCTTTAGATTGTGTTAAAACTGCTGGAACTGTGCAGCTGTTCTACCAAGAAATAACAGGTCATGCCGAAATTTATGAGGGGTAAAGCTGTTGCTCGAATAAACCTCCTCAGACCTTCCCTGCAGCTTGTGAGTCACTCAATTAGAACTTTAAGTGTGTTTTCCTTATCCTTTCAAGACTTTAGCTGCAGGCCAGGGACATAAAAGCTCACATCCGAACACACAACAGATATTGTCGGTTCACATGACTGTATACGCTCTACAACATGTAACTTTACATCTCTCTGTCTGCTTAGGTTGCCGAAGACCTAATTGAAAGTTCCTGTACCTTAATTGGCCAACATATTTAAATAGGAATGTTTTTAGTTATTTAAAAAAAAAGGAAAAATAAATACCTAATTGTAAGAATAATTTACATATTTGTTAAAAAATTAAATGATAAAATGGATATAAATTGTTAAAAGTTGTAAAAAGTTAATACTTTCCCCCCCCCTCCATTTACCATTAGTCTGTCTTTAAAGAAGCTCCTTTCTGACGATCCATGTCTCCAGGGTGAGGAGGAAAACCTCCCGCTGTGAAAGAAAGTTCTAACAGTCTCAAATTTAATACTGCGCTTTCCTTTTATTCTGGCACTGTGGCGTGCGGAGCCTCTGTGTTTATGTATGAGGGACTGGATTTTTCCTGGTGCATCCTGATTCCTGTTAGTTTCCCCTTTGCTTCCAGTAATGCAAATTCATACTTTGACAGTTTCTCCTCTTGTTCACCCCCCTCTCCCTTCTTTGTCTCTCTCCTGTTTTCTTTTTTTTTACAGAGCCCTGTGACAAACCATGGCTGAGAAATGCAAAAATAGCTGGAACAAGGGGAGCAGCGAAGACACAAAGAAGCAAAAATCATATCAGATCCACACACTTTTCTTCTTCTAACCCAATTTTACTTATCTCTCCATACATTTGTTCCCACATCTTTATATATTAACCCCCATTTCTGTCACATTCCCCATTTTTGGCTTTCTTTTTTTTTTTATCTATGTTTTGCGTTTAATGCCAAGTTGTGCCAGAGCTTGTTCTACTAAAATAAATTCTGTTAATCCAGTGGTGATGAGTTGTGTTTTTTTTTTTATTCTGCTATTTTTGTGTGCGCCTGTTTAGTGAAACATGAGGTAGCGGATGACTGTTTCTTGCCACAGCAGACTAATAATTCTTCCACTAGTGTAAATGGGGTCATGCGTACCCTGCTGACTGCTGTGGGGGGCTGGATGCCGGATTTTTGCGCTGTACTCGTGGTTTCATTAAGTGAGATGAAGGCAGAGAAGAGCGAAAGAATGAGGGATTGATGAAGTAGGGGATAGGTGAAGAGTGAATTAATCTGTTTCTGTGCCAGTGAGTCGTCACCTTTTCCTTATACTGCCAAGTATTCTGAGAAAATTGCACTGTAAAAAAGTCCATAATGCAGCTAAATCTATATACAAACCAATGCACTCTGTAGTCACAGTTAATCTAAAGGTCCTGTTTCTATTTTAATATTCATATTGATAGGATTATGACTTTAATGCCAGATGTTGGCAACAACCAAAGTAACATATAAAGAATTTTAACCAAATTAGTCAATTATGGAGGTATTGGTAAAAATATGAATGATATGGGAAAATATATATTGAACACAGAAATGTATCTCATGCTCTTGTTTTTTTTGCTTAGAAATCCACATAATTTTAAATACGCTCTCCTTTAATACTTCAATCACTTATTGACAGTTTAGTTAGCATCTCATAATTGATCTCGGGTCTAAAAATGTTTGAAAAGCTTAAAACGCTGCCCAGCATCAGACATATCGGCAGGATTCCCTCGGTGGATATCCCAACAGCAAAACTTTAAGTGTCTACTTAGAGATATAAAGAGATTTAAACAGTTTTTATTCTCACATAACACATTCCTTTTCAAAATCCATCAATATTAACCTTGACTATTTTAGGGATGGTTTTGTTGAATAATTAATAGAGCTATTGGACTTAAGTATTTTAAAATATTTAAACAATTCTTAAGCCAGATCTCCACTAATCAATCTTTAAAATCTTAAAACCTAATAAACTGTTTTCCCAAATATAAGAGAAAGACGTTCACTGCTGCAAAAGATCATCCGGGAGTACTGGAAAGGTACTGCATTATGACTGTATTGGCTATATATATATATATATATATATATATATATATATATATATATATATATATATATATATATATATATATATATATATGTGTGTGTGTGTGTGTATGTATATATACTTGGAGGCAGCCCATACTGTCCCTGCTAGTGGTGTTTCCATGGTGACAGCAGGGGTTGTGGCAGCAGAAAGGTGCAGAAGAATCTTCCAGATAACCCTAAAGGTCAGCAAATGGAGCTACAACCTGCAGCAGTGCTTAGTACTTACACACTTAACCCCTTCCTTTTTTCTGAGTTTGTGTGTGTGTGTGTGTGTGTGTGTGTGTGTGTGTGTGTGTGTGTGTGTGTGTGTGTGTGTGTGTGTGTGTGAGGAACAACTCAACACAAGTCGAGATGCATATCCACTTCAATATGGACGTGGTTGGGCACCCCCGTAACGACGGAGGCTTGTTATCATCCACACAAAGTCACACGTACGCTCAGACACGGAATATCGACGGGCTTGCAACACACCCACGTGCTTGTTCCCTGGTACGGACACACGTTCACACAAGTGGCCGTTGGTGTGTTTGTTAACGATAGCTGTGGCGAGTTCTCCATCGATTACAGTTTGACTCCCACTTGTCACTGCTTCATCAATCACGGCATTCACAATGCCTTGGCCCCAATCCATAAATGCTCGATTACAGGAATGGGGTAAAATGGAAGATCTGACAGGTGGAACAGATTCTGGTATTCATCCCCTGGTGAGTTCAGCGGCAGTGTGAAAGCCTCACAGTCTGATAACGACAAAAAATGTACGACAAGCATCTCAGTCCTTAAGATTGAAGCAACTATTATTGCTTAAGTGTCTGAGATAACATGACAAATTACAAATTGTACTGAAATTATATTTCTGCACTATTGCTTAGGGTATTTTGAGTTGCCATGGAAACAAAATTAGATAGAAATCACACCTGCAAATCCCATAAGGATCAATGGATAAAGATCTACAAGACCATCCAAACTCACATAACCTCCAAGAACATCACATGTTAAGCTCACTGTGTTGTCTTTTAAACTGTAAACAAATGGGTTAAACACAGCTTTATAATCGCTAATATAGTTTGCCTATGTTTAGCTTTGGACTTGGATATGCTAGAAATATTAGACATCTCAAAACTTTGCAGTTGGTAAATTGAAAAACTACAGGTTTTGACCATTAAATGTGTATGTGGTAAATAATATACATAAATTCAGTTCAGCCCTCCCCTAGTGAAAACACAGTAGACACAACAGTAACCGAACCAAACACAATATTAGTTTTTGTAAGTTAATAAACTATTTTCCCAACTGAATTAATTATATTTGGCTCTGTTGCTATAAAGCAGCTCCTCTTTAATCATGGTAAGATTGAGGCTTTTAATTTTTAACACCACCTCGTTCCATGTGTTTACTTTAACTCTTTCCTAATAACCAAATTTGTCTCTTCTGAAATAAATAAATACTCTATTAAAAGACTTGAGCTACAAAGTGTGCAACTTTTTAAAACTTCTACACACCTCGATACCGGTACCCAACCATGCCTACATCTAACTACAAACTGCGTTTCTAGACTCTTAACCCCTCAATCACACACAAAGTATGTTTATTAAAGCCAGCATCATATTAAAGGTTGCAGCCAGTGACTCTGATATCCTTTCTCTTTATCTCTCTCTCCCTGACATTTCTTTACAAATACCAGCTTCTATTCATTCTGTTATTGCCTTCTCTCCCATTCAACAATTATCTGATTAAACAAGCTCCTGAAAAAGCCCGAGCAACGCTATCTGTCATTTGGCTTTTATTAAAAACCCATCCCCCTTAATTAAATACCTTGAATTACATAAGTATCAGGAATATTTTGCAAATATATTGAAAAAACAAGCACAATAGGTGGGAAAAAAAATGGAAGAATATGCGTTGTTATGAATGGGGTTTGTGAAATGAAATAAACATCATCTCACTGTTCGCTTTTCTTTTTTTTTTGAGGTGGGGGGGGGGTATTCTGTTTTTTAAGGAAGCTGAGTTTGTGAAATCTGATTGAGCCTCATCGCTGAACACAAGGCACAGCTGAAGCTCCCCCCCTCCTCGTCCCTCTGCCAGTTCCATTTCATCCCCACACTTCCAAGTGCCGTGGCTTTTCTTTTTCCCTTTTTATTAATGTGGAAGATATGGGATTGAGGTTGCCGTGGAAACCGGGCCAGCTTTGATTGGGAGAGACAGCTGCATGGTGCAAGGTTAGGCGATGGCCACTCACGACTCACAATGCGCCACTATTGATTTCCAGACAATTACGGGGCCCGGGTCAGTTTGACGAGATGCTGCTCTACGGAGGGTTTTGTGTTGGTTTTTGTTTTTCTTGCTTCTATTTTATTTTCTTAAGAACATTTATTTGAGCCTATAGCTTCAGCTGCAGACGAGTTTTGACAGTCAGCTACACAGCCTGTTTGGTGTTTTAGCTGCACTTTACTGTCCCCCTTCAATCACTCTGGAGATGGTGTTTGTCAGGTGTTGTTTCACATCCAGCTGAGGTGGTGTCAGACTCTTACAAACTATTGCCATAATGGTGTTTTTTTTAAGTTTTCAGCTACATACTTTATGTGTATGAGCAACAAAGCCATACATACTTACTGTAGTCATTCCTGTAGTGCTTCTACATTTATTTATCCGACACTGTTGCCATCTTTTAAATGGTTTCCTCATTTATCCCTTTAACAACTTGCCATTGTTTAGGAGAGAAGTTAACAGTGAGCCTAACTGGAGTTTGTTGGGTCCAATAATGACAATCATCAATCTTTTTAGTTTCTGCACATAACATAGCCTGACTAATAACTACAATATGAACAATCATATTAAGCTTGGTTAGGTTAAGTAATGAAAGTATAATCTAGGAAGGACCAGCTAATAAAGAGGTTGAGAGGTATGCTTGAACCTTGGTTGCCTTTATTGCATTTACATTTCTAGTCAGATGCTTTAGTACATTACAACCCAAAGAGATTTAGACGTTATATTACTTTTATTCAGTAAGGAAATGTATTTTTGATTATGAGGACGGTATTTTTCAAATGGTAATATAATAAAATGTAAAGGAGAATCTTTGTATAATTCACTATGAAATATAACAGAATGGCAAATAGTGTTTCTTGGGCCTTGACCCAGGGCACCAACCATGCATGAACAACAGTATGAGCTCTAAACCTTTTACACTGTAAGACCTCCTTTTCATATTTGTATATATCGATCTTTCCGCACATAAAGTCTGGACCAAAATGCTAACGCTATGCTAAATGCAGTAGAAACACAATTGCAAAAATTATGTAATGACTGTGACAGGAATGTACAGTATCTAAAAAGTGAAGCATTATAAGCACTGAGATACCACCAGAAAGAGATCTGCAAAACATTTTTTCTTTATTAGAGTCCCCTGGTACAAACTGAAACAGACAATAGTGAACTAGGAACAAGTGCTGGTGGCAATGCTGCATTAAATTTACTGCAAAAAGTGTCAGTAAATAAGATTTTTTTTTTGTGTGTGTCAACAAACCATCAAATAAATGGAGGGGTGAATCACTATAAAGGTGCTTTAAATCATTCTCATTTAATTCACCCTAATATTTTGACTGTAAAAACTTCCCTTCATACTGCTAGGATGGGAGATATAAAATCAAATCTAGGCTGCACTTCACTGTCTACTTCCGCTTGTTTTTTTTAATTCACTCTCTGAAATTAGTCCTACTTTCATTGTTTTCAACCTTTTCTCTTCTCAATATTAATCTTCCAACTTCTTCATGCTTACCAGTTTTTTTTCCCTCTTAGGACTCCTTTAATTTACATCCCTTTTGGATAATTACCATCTTTATAGTTTCCTTTTATTGCATGGTGTTAATAGGTCCTGTCAGTTATCACTTACAATGCTTATTATCTGCACTGAGAATAACTATGTTCTTTCCCATACTGCTCCAAAGGACGAGCTGTTTTTCTTAATATAAGCTTCAAAGTATTAAAAAAGATAAATAGAATGGAAGAGCTATACAGAGCCCAAAGACAACCAGAGAGAGGAAGCAGCAGAGAACCTGGAGTTTAATGGCCTGGGACAGCGGTCGGAGCAGTTTGAATGGGTCTGTCTCCCACAGATTAAAGAAAATAAAGATTCTTAAAATTGACAGATGTGGAGCTGTAAGTATCAAAGCTGTTGGTTACAAAGTTTAACAAAGATAAAAAGAATAAGGTTGAAAAGGAAAAGCAGAGAGACTGAGGAATGGGAATGACTGAAGTTAGGAAAGTGGAAAACAGAGCTGAGAGTCAGTTAGATGGTGTACCGAGGCTGATAGATGCAGTCTGGAGAAGATAGTTCCCTTCTTTTGGCTTTATTATATTACACTGGTGGATAAAAAGAATTTTGCATTATCTGAAGTCATTATGGGCCAGTAAGAGGGGCTCAGAGGGCAATGTTGCTCCTTAACCCCTCTCAGCTCATGCGTGTGTGTGTGTGTGTGTGTGTGTGTGTGCGTGTGTTTCAGGAAGCGACTGAATGTATTATTAGAAGACAATGGACGAAGTTCAACCTTCAGCAGCTTCTTCCACTGGTTTGATTTGTCAGCAGCGGCTTTCTTCTTGTCACTCTTCAATACACGCCTGCTAGGTGAAGTTTACATCTAATCTGATCTATATTGTTGAGGTTTTCAGTTGTGCTTGAGCCATTCCATGAAAACTAGACTACTTTTTATTCATTCTAAGATACCAACCTCAATTAAATGTTCTAGTAGGTTTTCAGGACATTTAAAGAACACTTACTGTTTCTGTTAGGCTTAGGATAAGGTTCAGCGTGGTTGACTTGGTCAGAAAGTAAGCAGAGAGTGTTTAAAGTGAAATTGTAAAAACCTAAAATGTCAATAGTATTCATTACTCATTATTCATTACTACTTAATGTCATTAAGTAGCTCTTACTACAAACACAATAAATCCCAATCTACCCAAATAATATAGTTCTAAAGAATCCGCTAACATTAGGATTCGTCTAATAGCGGCCGTATAGCTAATTGGAATGTCACCAGATTTTCCAATCTCATGGGTTCAAATCCAGCCCAGGGCAAAAATACACCACAGCATCCAGTGTGGGTCCTTAGACAAGACCCCTTAAGCTACTGCCTACCTGGCGCCTGCAAAACGGCTGCCTCGGTGTGGTTTACACCAAAAACAATTTCCTACGGGATCAATTAAGTATACATTATTATTATTATTATTATTAGTAACACTTTCTCCACTCTTTAACAGGCTTTCAGTATGCTCACTATACTTTCTTGATGCCCTCGCCATGTGCAATCCCTGCACTCACACAGACGCCGTGTGTCAATAATGGCTGGCTGCTGTTTGTACAGCGATCCTATCTTCCCAGATAGATGGAGAGCTATCTGCTTTGTCTGTCACACAATAAGAGGAAATTCATTGCGAGTGAAAGTAGATCACCCCTCAACACAAACTCAGAAACACTGCAAAAGCATCTATCAGGATGTTTCTTCAACAGACTTCCTGTGTCAACACAGGCTTTGATTAACTGGGGAACAGACACATGTCACTCGGACGAAAACAGTCTCAGACTGAAAATATGCCCTGATGCATACGCTGTTTTAGAGTCCAGAATGCTATGAAATTTCTGCAAATAGCATTCAGTTTTAATTTCACAGATTAGCTGTTTGCATTTTCATTAAGAATCACGAAATTTAAAGGGTTAACTATGCCACAACAAAATGTTTCATATTATTTTTTCACATTGTGATAGGTTTATTTGGATTTTTTTTGTGCTATACAACAATAATGTAATTGTAATATAGACGATTTTAAAACGATAATTACAATCCGAAAATTATTCTTCTTTTTTCTTGCATATTCAACCTATCTGAATCAATTAAAAGTAGGATCCCCTTTACTGCGATTACCAAATTTGTATATATAGAGAAGGAACTTGCTGCTGATCCCTGACAGAATAGCATAATTTCAGTCAGATTATGTGGAAATATGGTTTTCAATGTTCAGGTTATGTTCCGATTTCCCATTGGCTTAGATTCTAACACATGAATATGCTTTGGTCTAAACAAAATGTTCTCAGGTTTAAGAGGATATAACACATCAGTTAAGACTTGCGGTTCTTATTGCCTCTTTTTTTTATGAAGGAGAGGATTTGTGGGTTTCCTTCTAGGCTGCTCATCTTTGCTGCTCCTCCACAGTCAGCAAGTGAGGTTTAGCTGCTTTTTCCTTCAGAAAGAAAATATGCATTTATTGTAACATTTTTTTTCCATGCATTGGGATTTCAATTAAGTAATGTCTTAAGGCAACTGGTTGAACTGGATTTGATTAAGGGTTATAACCTAATGTACGGTTTCATTTGCACTGCAAGTATGATACTACTCTAAAAGTCATAGTACCTACCCTCTTTTTTTTGCTTATTTGCTATTCCCCTAAAAGGATCTATTGGATCTAATCAAATCTATTGTTCCTCACTGAGAGCCATGGAGGCTACGTCTATCAAATCTGTCAACCTGTTGCATTAATGGAACATGTATCTGCTTGTTTGCATGCCTGATGAAACATGTTGTCTTCGAGTCTGAACTTTTCTGTACATTGTATGAGGCTTCCTAACCCTGAGGGCAGGAGGTGTTCGTGTGTGTGCGTGGCAGCAGGGAAGTGACAGGGTGGGGGAACTTCTCAAAGAGATCTTCTGCCTCCTCACCAGCCGGCTGCTAGCGGGCCAGCCGAGGAGATGACCAGAAATCAAACGGGGCAACCGGGTGCCAATCAGACGCAAACCTTAAGGCCATGTTTGGACAACTTCAGTTTAAGCAATGGGTGGTAATAACCTTTTAGAATTGAACTTTTTAATGGTTTAAAAACGGTATGTCTATCTGTCCACTTGGATCATAGGGGGCCTTAATAAGTTATCATAAAATCATAATAGTTTTTTAACAACCTTTCCAGTGCCTTGAAACTGAATCAAACCCTTTGAACGGTTTTATACAAATATATATATATATATATATATATATATATATATATATATATATATATATATATATATATATATCATATTACAAACTGGTTGCTTATTGTGAGATGAACTTAAAATGATGAGAGGGTTGCTTTTGTATGTTTTTGCCTCACTGTAATAGTTTTAGTTACAAAACACACAGCTGTTAATCCGGCTGTGTAGATTGAATAATTTTACATCAGCAGGAACTGGAAAGGCATTTTTGCAATCTTGAATGAAGCTCTAACCTATAGATGGCAGCATTACACTCCAGAGAGAGAGTCACACCTGTTTTCTTGCAGCACAGCACTGACTTCCTCCTCAGTTCAGGGATCTTTAGAGGGAGATTCTCTTGTTGCTGCCTTTCAGGTTATCGACCTGTTGTATATGTTATAAAATTGCTCTGTGTTTATTGTCAGTAACTCTCAATAAATTTGCATTACCTTCACTCAGTACAGAATAAGGATTAATCTAAAATACCCAACGTGTTCACATTCTGTCTGCTGTTACTTAATTGTTCTGCCTCCACTTTCCCATGAACACTAAGTATGTTTAGTGTACTCAGGGCAGTGTGTGCAACTGGGCCATGAAGATGTCAGCTGACAGGAAGCCATCATCCGCCCACCACGTTCCTGCCAACTGAGAAGATGGAGGGACTCCTAGACATGCTTTCAGTTCCGTGTATTTATATGTTTGCTGTGCA
>JAVLVB010000979.1:1993917-2004434 GCA_032876305.1 Orestias chungarensis
TATATATATATATATATATATATATATATATATATATATATATATATATATATATATATATATATATATATATATATATATATATATGTTTATTGTCAGTAACTATATATACATATATATATATATATATATATATATGTTGTCGGGTGTGTCTACCCTCTTTGCACATCTATCTCTTCTTTGAAAAATTAGCTGAAGTCCTTACAGACTGGATGGAGAACAACTGTGGACGACAACACATTCTCGTTTTGATTTACATGTGGATTTAATCGGTTCACCTAGATATTTTTTGACCGTTTTTCACTGCTGGTATTCACTGTTACCCCGGAATCAGATCCACAGTGACAGCCAGCAGCACATACCAAATCCTCATTTGGTTATCTATCGCAACACGGCCACGAACAGCACGTGTTATTTGTTATATTCATTGATGTTCATCCAAACATGTTAGCACACCTTTTTTGGAGTCTTCTAAGACCAGGCCCTAAAGGGTGGCGTTGTAATATAACAAAAAAAAAACTGAAAATGTGATTATTCTTGTTACTACATTTCATTTAAAGGATCTTTTTACTATTAAATCTAAATGTATTTTATCTCTTCAGAGTATTTTCCAACGATAATCCCTTCCCCTGAAACCCACCATGGACCGACAGGTTGGAATTTACACCAGTTTAAGGTCTGACTGAACTGGCCCAAGACGAGTGATCTACAGATGCCTCCACATTCTGTTTACCATCACGACCCATGAAATTGATTCTTTTTCTCTGTATTTTCACGATCATTGTCACGGGCCACCCCCCACCCCCCGCCCTTTTCCGAGCTCTCGCCATACATTGCGTGGCGCGTCTACGCGGTGTGTGAGATCCTCATTTCATGGTTCATTTCGTCATATCACAAGCTACTTTAATAAACAAGACACTCTGTTGCTGCTGGCACCTCACTGTGTCTGATGACTTATCATCCACACTCGTGTAGGAAGAGTGTCATACTCATTACCAACTTCACCATCGCTCGTTTGGGGATTATAAGTCTCACCATCAATAAATTGGTGATTTCGATTGTTTTTGGATTGCTCCATGATTGAGCCAGAGCGACGATGGGTTTTATACGGATGTAATTATGGAAGGCAGCTGGAGCTCCATTTTTCCTGCTTGTTATCCGGCCGTCCACGTGTCCATCTATCTGCCTGCCTATCTCTGAAGGAAAAAATAAATAAATTGAAATTGCCCCAGGGCATAGTTCATCTCCCGACTGCCCATAATGCACCTGTTAGGGGAGAGAGCAAACACCTGAGGCTCTAACTAAGTCCATCTTTACAGTTCAGCCTTGCTTCTTGGAGAATTTCGGCTGCAATTTTTTGCATTTTTTACAGAAATATGTCCTTAAAACACATTCAATAGATTTTAAGAAGGATGTACAAAAAAATGTGAAATAAATAAAGCTGACATAAATGTGAAAGTAATTACAGACTGTGTGATTCCCACAGGGGTGTAGCTGTTTTTTTTAAAGTTTTTTTTTTAAACTTGTTTTCTTTAATAAGCAGAAGCAAAACGAGAGAAGGTCATTACCGTGGTTTGGGTTATTTTCTCTTTGTGCTCTCACTCTCTAGTAAAAAGAACTTTCCTCAGAGCCTAACGTTAAATTTGGACGTTATATCCCCCCCACTCAGACAGCATGAAGGAGTGTTATATGTTGTGTTATTAAAAGGGAGGGAGCTCAGACAGTGACTAATCTATTTCCTTTCACACGCTGCACCCAGTAATCACTGTTCTATGCGGCTGCTCACTCATCCATTCATAATGTTATCAAGGGACATTATCTCTACATTTGTGTCGGCACGTGCTAGTGTATCCGTCTGAGGGGGTGATTTTTAGGGGCTTTGAAAGCAGGTGTTGAAATTGTTGCGCGCTTTTTCACTAGTGGACATGAGCCTACGCACCTTTTGTGTCAGAGACTGTTCCACAATAGCCGGAGATCTGTATGTGAGGTTTTTTTTTCCTTTTTTTCCTCTGTGCTGTGCCTGCGACTTGCTCTCACATTGTCAGCCAGAGGTTAGGCAATAATGTGTGAACTTGGTTCTGCTTGGTCAACCCTAAAAGGCAGATGCAGCTTTCTGCAGACAAAACCAAACTAACAAAGCAATGTTTTTTTTTTTTTCAATTGTTGATCTGTCTTAATGCATTTCAATGCTTTCATAGCTATAGACACGTGGTGTCTTTCATAGCTTCTCAGAGAAGCCAAAACATTCTTTATTTCCTCCATTTTGTTCCATTTAAATACAAACATTTCTAATAATGTACAGTAGGTTTTATAAACCATACACTGGATTACATATTTAATAGAAATACTCTGTTTTATGCTTTTAATAAAGAACAGCTTGACAAATAAATAAAGTAAAAATCTTCAATTAAACTTGTTTTCTCCCAAAAATTATTTTTTTCTACATACAGCACCAATATAAAGTATACAACTTGGATTTTTTTATACAGTTTTTATGGCTTTTAATAATCAACAAAATGCATCTTTTTTTTTTAATGGTTGAATACAATAGAAATCGTTTAATATTAAAATATTTTTTTTAAACTATTCAATAAAAATATGTAACATACAGTAATTGACTGCATAAGTATTCTCCCCTGTCAAGTCAGTAGACTCAACGTTGGCTGCAGCGTCACAGCACAGAATCATATTGGACGGCTCTACAGATGCTACCGATTTTCTCTGTTCTTCGATCCAAAACTGTTCAAGCTGTGTCAGGTTGTGTGGGATCAGCTGTAAACAGCTCTTTTCAAGTCTAGCCACACATTTTCTATCATACTGAGGTCTAGGTTTTGATCCAGCCCCTCCAGAACCGGCACCTTGTTGTCTTCAAACCATGTTTTTGTGTAGCTTTCGCTTAATGATTAAGCTTGTTGTTTTGTTGTAAAATAAATGTTTTCTGAATCTTTGTTTCACTTGCAAATGGAAACAATTGGTCCTACCGGACTTACCTATAACTTGATGCATTCATTTTGCCGTTTACCTTTCTAGCCTTTCAGGTTTTGCTGACGAGAGGTATCCCTGCATGATACAAAAACTAGTGTTTTGGTGTTGCCAGGACATTGTTGGATTTAAAGATCAGAGTAAAATTTTTGTAGTTGAAGAGTGGGACGAATTTGATATTACTTTGATAACCTGAAACTTTTAGATGTGACAAAAATCTAAAACAGAGAATACTGTAAGGAGGAAAATACTGGAAGTTTTCAGGCTAATAAATAAATACAAACAAAGTACACACAAACACACACACACACACACACGCACACACGCGGACACACACACACACACACACACACACATATATGCCTTTCTACAAATACTGTAGTATTTGCCATCAAGGTCAGCCAGTAATCCCTGTGGGAGTGTTAGGACCCAGGCCCCTACCTTCAGGTGAACCCCGCTCTGTTTTCGCTGCCCTCGGTCAACGTCCACCCACACCTGTCATCACTCATCAGGTGGTTTGGCACACAACACCACGGGACAAACCCCGTTTCACTCTTTGACCTTTCTAGCAACAATTTATAGACGCGATGTAGAGCAGTCAGGAGACCTCTCTATTTGAATTCCCCCCAGATTTTAAAAAGCAGCTACATCTAAGAAGCAGAGGCTGCACTTGGACATAACGCGCTGGAAGTTACTGAGCAACTCAACTAGATGCGTATAAAGTGATGGCAAGAATATCTTCAGTCATCTTTGGAAAACTACGCACAAATGGCACAGTGGTTATTTAGTAACAATAGTTTTCAGTGAAACATTTTAATGCACCGATCATGCGACTCATATCTGTTGTGTTGGTGCATCGTAGACTGGATTACATAAGAGCCACACAATGTAAACATTGGGGACGAAGAGGCGATGGCAGCAGGTAAAGTGGGGAAACATTTTTCTGGCCAGTGAGTCATGGCGTGCTGTTTCTTCCACAGCACCTCTCTGTGTTCTCTGGAAAAAAGCAGCCAGAGCGCCTTGCCTCATTCCCTTCTCCCCGGGGAGTCCTCTCTGGCTGACTGCAGGGGAAATTGACCTGTGTGTAAAGTGAGCATTTCTTTTTTGAATGGTTATTTATTGAAGGGGGGACTTGATGATCGCTGACAGTTTCTCTCTCTCTCTCCCATACAAACACAAGTCTAAACATTTTTCTTGCGCTCTGAGGAAATTTTAGGGGAAAGTTTAGGGGTAACTTGCAGCAAGCAAATCAAGCAGAAATTCTTTTTTCCATTTTGCTCTGCTGTCCAAAAGGTTTTCCTTTTCTGCACCACTGCCCCCCACTTCCATCCCCCACCCCCATCCCTAAACCCACTTTCTTTAAAGCTCTGCAGGTAAAATATCATGCTGTGTTTTCACTACAGTTCTTCAGTTGGTGTATTTCGCTAAACTATTTCCTTTAAGTGTGGCAGGTCTTATGAAACTTTTGAAAGATTCATAATAGTGCTTAGCTCACAATATTCTGAATGTATGGAACAAATAGAAGTTGCTAATTATTTATATTTTAAGAAAATTATGATAGTTTCCAAAAGTAGACCCACCTACAGTTGGCAGAATTGAAGGAGAAAAATATTTTACTTCTTCACATTTTACTTCTATTAATGATTTTGTTACAAAAAGCAGATCTCCAGTTGAAGAGAAAATGTGTTGGCACCCTACAAATGTCCAGTTTTTAAAACCTAAATGTTTCAGATCTTGATACATATATTAATATCAGACACCATAAATAAATAAGTAAACTATTTTCAAATAGTGATTTTATTTATCAAAGACACAGGATATCCAAACTGGTGTGCTCCCAATAGAATATATGAACTGCAGCCGTTGTTTAAAATGTAAAGTAACTTTTATCAACAACAGTTTTGGTTCATTTTTTACCTGCAAAATCCAGAAATGTTTTAACTGGAACCCAACCAAAAATCTGAAAAAAGCTAAAAACCTAAAAGCAAAACAACACATTCTACCAAATGAATTTAAGATCAGATACTAAACAAAGTCACCAAGATCTTATAATCTGTACCTTTAATTATATCTAATCACATTTGCGTTTTGGGACTCTAGAAACCGTAATGAACATTTCCAAGAAAAGTCGGCTTACCAGAATCAATCTAGGGGCACATCATTGACTCATCCAGAAGGTGAAAGACAACCTCAGTTAAATCAGGTAGGTTCAGTGTTCTTGATGTAGGTTGTGTTTAAGATTTAGCTGATGATCTTTAAATACGAGACAAAAGCAATAACACTGTGAGGGTGGAAATACTTTTGACCTACCCTGTAAACATTGTGCCAAAATGGATTACACACATGCATGTCATTGCAGCTGAATTGGTCAAAAACCTACGTTTACTGAATTGCAGCCAAACGACTCTTAAAGAAATTATGGGAGTCAGTAAAATGCTTCTCACCAACATTTAATATCACTTTACTAGTAACTTTCATTTGAACTTATGTCCATCTAGAACTTGATTGCCACTCTTTGCTAGGTTTGGTCTTTCCTGCTCGGAAATGTCTGTCGTCTTAGCTGCTAACAGATCACAGGTGTACATCTGCTACAGTTCCTCTGAGGCTTGTTTTTTTACTTCCACCCACCAGACATCTTCAGACTGTCTAAGTCATCTGACTCATACACCCCCCTCACCTTTATCCGATTCCACTAATCCCTGCAGCATGTATACCTGCCATCTTGCCCTCGTCCCTTCCCAAACTGTCACACACATTTTTTTTCCACTCTCTGTTGATGATAAATTTTTTGTTTTCCACATCCTGTTTGGCTACCAGCTCAAAATTATTCACATTCACCATATAAAAACAAATTCTATCTTACTGTTTGTGTCTGTCTGCAGTGGTCACCCTTTAGGATCTCATTTTGAACATTTTTGATAAGCCTCAGGCCTTAGCATAATCATCATCCATATAAGCAGAGGGGAATGGAAGTTTTAATAAACTTTAATACATAGACAACATTAAAAAAGATTTACCTTGGATTCTAAATCCCAATTCCTTTTAGTGGAAATCTGTGTGATGGACCGACAGAATGGATAGCAGTGAGTTTAATATAAGCGTTTGTTTGATTTGCAGAGCTTTTCGCAAGCAAAGGAATTCAATCAAATATTCTGGTACTCCCTGATAAATTTCAGTGCAACCATATTAGTAAAAAGAGTCCACTTGTGTGTCAAGTGATCTTAGTATAAACAAAGCTGTCCTTTCATAACCTCAGAGGTGTTGGAAAACAAAACACATAATGTGATGAGGTCCAGGGAGCACAACTGAAAACATACCAAGTAGTAGTCCACCTTAACTGACAGGTTAGAGAACAATATTTTGGAAGCATACATAGTGACTCTGGAGAAGCAGCAGAAATCCAATGCTCAGGTGCAGAGATCAGGACAATTAGTCTTATAAATTGTTATTTTATTGAAGTGTTGAAGACAAGAACAAGATTTCCTAAGTAAAGTACCACCTGGAGTTTTTCACAAGCAATGTAAGAGGCAAGCTGTACATGTGGATGTTGATATTATTATTTTTAAACTGCATGCATAAGCCCACACACCAACACACTTGTGGGTGTGGTGGAGGTTGACGTTCCAGCAGGACAACAACTCTAAACACGCTGTTAGATATACAATGGATCAGTTAGTTTAAAACATATTCATGTGTTTGAAAGACCTAGTCAAAGTCCAGACTTACAGTAAATCCAATTGTAAATCTGAGGTAGAACTAGAAAATAGCTGATCACAACCGCTCTCCAACCAGTCTGACTGAACTTGAGTTATTCGGGTAAGATGCAAGCATAACCTAGAAGACATACAACTGTCGTTGCAGTAAACGGTTGTTCTACAAATGATTGGCATTGGTGCAAAATACATGTGCGTACATTTTATTTGTAAAAATGTATTTTAAATAAACAAATTGTTTTATACTTCAAAATTCTTCGCTACCTTGTGTTGGTCTTTCATAACTTACATGGATGTTTATGGTTAAATCATCACAAAATGTGAGACGTCAGAGTGGATGGTGGTGTAAACCCTAACATCTTTATATTTAAACTGAAGGTTTCAGCCAGCCTGAGGTTGAATAACAACAAAATACCAAGATCCCTCAAGAGCACATAATGACACCGTTATCTGGTGAAATTCAGAAACGCGCCTCGCCCAGGCCAGCAGCACAGCTGATTTGATGCTCAGCGACATGACCTTCACGTTCTGCCCAGCGCCACGGAAAGACCCTCGGGTGCTCTCTCCCTGTCTCGCGCCCTCGCCTCCCTCACCAACCTGTGTGTTTGGGGTGGGTGCGGGTCTCCTTGCTCCAGTCTGGTACCTACTGTCACTTGCTATTCACAGAGAGCGTATAGTCACAGCAGCCCACACACAGGCGCAGCCAAGCGTGATTAAGACGCCAACAAAGTCATATCTGCACACATGAGCGTGCACGGAGCTTCAGAGAGAATATTAAAGGCAGAGAGGTTGAAGGAGGGTAGAGGGAAACGTGCTGTGTGTGCTGGCACCATAGTGCAGTGTGTGCTTCAAAGACCTTTGATGTCAGCACATTATGTGTTGTGATTTTTGTCGTGATTATAAATCTAATCTAAATGCAGAGGTTATGCAAACCAACAACAACAACAACCAAAAAACACACCCTGATTTAAAGAAGGGTGTTAGATTTTTCTCTGTACCACTGTGTGTGTGTGTCCTTTAATAGGTGGGGTTGTAATTAAGCCCCGGGCAGCCCTGTCCCGACATGAACTGGACACTTACCATCCTCGAGACACGCTCACGCTGACAGGTTACATTATAATTCGTGAGGCGAACGCAGCTCTCCAGATTTTCACTGCCTTTATCTCCCAGTCACGGCTACAAAGACAACCTTCAAGCCTTCCTGTTTTCACTGTTGCGGATTGTTTTTCTCTGCAAGCAGGAAGCCTAATCAGCTGATGAGCTTAGACGGTTATTAGAAAAGTTCCAGCTGGATTTTCAGAAGGGTGTGAAACTTTCGATCACGCAAATTGGGAACCATTATGTGCAGCGGTTCTTGTTTTCGTGAAACATTAAAGATATGTTTTATTCAAACATTAGTTTGCAAAAGTTTGTCTCTAGGAATCGAGCAAATCTTCTCAGCTAGAACTGTTAGTTTTCAGAAAAGACATACGGCTTTATCAGCTTTGATAAGAGCTCTCATATACAGCTATGGACAACTGAGCTTAGGCTAGTTAGCCTAAAAAATGCTGATATTATACTGAGATAATAAAAAATTTATCCATGCCCGATAATCTTTTAGACATTAATGTAAACATTTTCCATGCCTTAAAATGGCTAAAGAAAATCCTGTCAGAGTTTTTTTTTTTTTTTTCAATATGTTATAGCATTTCAAAAAGTAGCCAGTACATTTGGTTTGATTTTATCAATTAATTAAATATAAAAAAAACAACATAAAAATTCTTGAAAATGGTTGATATTGTTGTTAAGGAGTTTTTGAATAAGTCTGTATTGAAATTTCTTAATAATATTTTCACCTTAGAGATTAATAGGCAATCCAGTGTATGAATCATATTTAAATGGATAGCAGAAGCATACCGGTGGTGAAACTCCCATTGTATTTTGGATCCTTTTGAAAACCTGTAAGGGCTTGAAAAATCATTCTTAAAACAGGGCTTGATACAAAAGCTCTTTATGAGTTTGCCCATCCAAAATCATAAACAGTATGAGTTTGGGTGGGCAACCTGGAGGTGGTCCAGGTGAGACGGAGATCAGACAAAAACCAAACAAACAAACAAAAATCTAAGACAATAAACCAAAATCAATTGAAAATGGAACATAATAAATAACTAAAAAATGGATCATGAGAGAGGTTGGTTTTACTTGTTTACCTGTTGGAGCTCTGCCCACAGTAATTGTGTTCTTTTCCTACTTGTGTGTTTGATCAGGAAAGCTAAATTTGAAGTGTTCCTGCTGAATAATAAACACAACCTTGGCTTGACAAGTGAGAGGTTATTCAGTACTACTACCAGCTATCACAAAGGTTTTATTGTTGTTCAACTCCCCAGAAAACAAGCTGGAAATTACTTTGATTTTATGGACAGCTGGGTTAATACAGCAACCAGGAATCAGACTATTCCCAGCTATTGTGTCGTTCCTGATCTATTCATGACAACAAGCAGTGTGTAGTTACACTGCAGCAACGTGAACATTGGAGTTATAAAAACAATCAGAAATTCTGCCAGTATGAAAGGTGCCTCTGAAGCAGCATCCACAGGTGGCATGGAAGGTTTCATCGGTACAGGAACACAAACATCGTGTCACAAGCGACACGTAAAAACCAACAGCTAGGAACAGTCTTGCAACTTTTCAGTTGTAGTCTTTTTCCTCTGTCTTTTGACTTGTGTCGTGAGAGAAACTGGAAATGTTTTTAGGGGGTATATGGTATGAAACCATATTAAATCACATGATTTCTAGAATTAAATAACAAAACATTACATAATAAATAAAACAGGAGAAAATAAAGACACAATTGTATACTATTACCTCTTCAATCCTGTTTTACTAAGATCATATTTTATTTTTAAGGTAAATCAATGCAGTATTACTTTGACTATTTAAAGCTGGTCTATATTATCCTAGACACATACGGGTATAGTGGAGCACATACATTAACTCATATTTGGAAGATCCATGCCATTTCTGTTCTTCAATGGAGCCTCTGCGGTTAAATAGTTTTTCTATTCATCTAGGGCAACACCAAGAAAGAAAACAACCCAGAGCCTCCTTACTGCAAGAAGGCTACTGTGCAGCCTAAAACTGTTTACCATTTCCAAAATTTGTATTCTGCTTAAAAAATATATATATATCTATTAATTTATATGTGTTATTGTTGTTTTACAGACTTTCACTGGTATTACATCTTGAACTGGGCATTCTATTGCAAATCTAAAAGAAATCGTGTTTTTTTAAATTTGTTTTTGTAAATTACATTGCAAGCATTAGCAATATATTTTGTTGTTTAATAGATTTTAATCATTATAGTTGAAAGTGGTCCTGCCGACGATCTTTTTTTTTTTCAAATATACCATCATGTCATCTCTATAAATGTTAAATGGGGTGGACAAATTTCAAGAAAATTAATAATATACTAGGTAAAAAGCACAGAATCGAACATAACTCCTTGAGATACAACAATGTTTTTGCCAATGTTTAAAAAAAAAAATCTACCTGTGGAAACGCAGTGTTTACTTTTACTCCAATATGTTCTTAGTAATTTTTCTAACTTGCCATTGTGGGCGTTAAAGGTTATGGTATCAAAGGCGGTGTCAGGGGTCGTTTCTGAAGGACTCGAGCAGAGGTGGAGTTGAGTGAATAATAATTTATTGTTGGGGTTGAAATTAAACATAAACAGTAAAGGAAACAATACAAGGAACTACAGGCAACCGGAGACGAAACGCGAGAGATGTAAACAAACAAGAAGCGGAGGCGGGACTACAGAATGTAAACAAACGGAAAACTAAA